>CM023840.1:16012870-16250370 GCA_013266295.2 Branchiostoma floridae x Branchiostoma japonicum
TTTGAAGTCCTGATTTATCTCTTTTATCAAATCAAAAGTTCTATGACCAATCAATCCCAATAGGTAATGCATTAAATGGACTTGATTTTGTAAATGGACTTGATTTTGTAAATGTGGGCATCACAGATACTTGTCAAATTTCTGACTGTGTGACCAAAAGTCCAGTAAGAACTGACCTGTCCCCTGTCCACACTCATGCCCTTGCCGCTGTACTTGTACATGGCCTTGACCTGAGGCACCTTCCTGTCCTCCACGACCTCTCGCACAGCCTCCCTCTCCACCTCCACCTCGTACGGCACCTCCACCAGCTCCTCAATGTACTGGTCTTCCTCCAGCTCACCATTCATGGAGGGACTGTTGGTGGACTGGAGAGGAGAAAGATTCATGTACAGTGTATTGTCAGTGTACTGTACAACTGACAATTTCTACATGTGTTCTAGGAAACCTCCACAAACAAAAAAGTGCTAGATTGTTGGTTACCTGCAGCTGGTTCATTGTGCCAGAGTCAATCATCTGTTGAGCCTGCTCCCCAAGTTTCTGGATGCCACTCTCGTATGCTCTGATCTCTTCTTCTAAGTACCCGTGCCTCTGGAGTAAGGACTGTCATGGGAGATACAATAGTTGTTACAGTCTCTGAAAATCTTTCTATGACAAAAAAGGAAAGCTAGATTTTGGAGATGCAGATTGAATGTAAACTTATTGCTTAAGTAATATGTTTTACTGTTTTTAAAAGGGCTCTCACGTTGTCTGTATCCCAGGTACAATGTAATGACATACATATACAAACAGTAATACTTAGTAAATGTTTCATAAAAGAATTGATGAATAAGCATTATTCCATAATTCTATACATCTCACCTGAATGATTTCTATATGAAATACCGTAAATGTGTATACCTGAGCACTCTGTACATCCTTGCCATAGTCCTCACTACAGACCAGAGGCATCTTCTCTCTCATCCATGACTCAGCCTCATTCCCATCTGTGTAATACTACATGTATGGAGGAAATACAACACAATCAGGACAAACACATAAAGGGAACAATCTCTGTTCATATGTGCAACTGTGACTTCAAAACACCAGAAATGTTGCCAACATGCCCTCTATCATAGTTGTCCGCAAAAATTCTAAAACCCACTTGCAACTAAGTTAATCTGTTCACAACAACCAACAAACTCTACAAACGGACAACCTTCTTCAAGGAGACAAAATAGCATCTTTAAGGCTGTTGCAATTAAAAAGGAGGCACTTTGGTACACAAGATCAGAGCTGGGTAGTACGAAAAGGATGATAATTAAATACCTGATGTGCCAGAACCGCCTGCTCCAGCCGGATACGTCTGGACACTGCCAGGTCCTTGAGCCGGTCCCACTTCTCCTGGAGACCCTTCACCTTGACACCAATCTCCCGCCGGTGGGGATGTTTGGAGTCACACAGGGCCTGGCCTCGCTCACACACAGCCTCCAACTGGGGGTGGCGAGCAGCCATCTCTGCCTCAAGAGCCTGGAGGAGGAGGTGTAAGGGTTAGAGATACATGCATCACAAAATCATGGGGGTGAAATTTAATTAACAATGAGGATTAGAACTTGGATCATAGGTAGGTCTAATTAAAAATTTAAACTTCATTTCACACCTTAATATGTAAGGGTTAGCAGCTCACGTTTAAAACAAAACAACAAAAAACCTGACATGTTTATGTTCATAATGAATAACCTTGTGTTTCTGTTGCTGACTGAGCACACTGTGCAGGTCCTTCCCTGTCACCACGGACTTGGCGATACGCTGTTTCTCCATCACCCACCCCTCCTCCTCCTCTGTGTCTCTCAGGAACTCATAGTGGTTCAGACCGTCCTCCAGCCTGGTTCTCCTGATGCCACTTTTAGTCTTCAACCTGGCAGCAGAAAGATGTTAGAATGATGCAGAAAGTAATCTTAGTAACATGTTGGCCTATGAGCCTATCCATGCTCAGATAAAAGTAATAACGTAGCCTGTTTCTGTAACAGGTGAATATACTTTTCCTACCTCTGGGTCAGCAGGTTTACATAAGTCCATATACAGAAGAACTGGACAAAATTCAACAAACTGAGTTTCACACCTGTCATAGTTAGCGTTGACATCTTCTAGCTTCTTCTGGATGGTGGTGCTCTCTGCATGCTGACTGCTGATGAAGTCGTTGCCCTTGACATTGACCCTGCCCACCCGCTGCCCGAGGGACTTGACGTGAGCCTCCATCAGCTGGTGCTTCTGCAGCAGGTCCTCCACACCAAACAGGTGCTTCCCATAGTCCTCAGACTGGACCTGGCCCTGTCGGGATGATGATGTTGGTAATGTCAGTCTGGTTTGTTACCACAATCCACACACTTCTGAACAAAAATTATCGATAATCACAAGTTGACAAAATTACAGAAACTGATTATTTTCAACCATAAGGGTGGTGTAGAACTTTGATAATGTTGGCAATGATGCAGATGCAGACCTACTCCTAACTCCAGCACCATACCTCAATCTCCTTGATCTCAGCTGTGATGCTCTCCATCTCCCTGAACATGTCCATCAGGTCCTTGAAGTTGGCCAGTGTCTGACCACGCCTCTCTACCAGCTGTAGGAGATGCGACCATCTCTGCACAATCGAGTCTTCTCTGGAGAGAACAAAGATAAGAAGAAAGTTGGGACGTTGTGGAAATCTCTGCTATACTTGGGAAAAATACATGTAAAAAAACACAAAACAAGAAAAACTACTGTCAATCTGTTACACGGAGCAAGTCTTCAGGGAGACAGGCCAAAGTAACTACATTTGTACATCCTCTATAAAATCAATGTTGTGTGGCCTTATGGTTATTGGTATAGAACAATCATCTACAGATACCTATATGGGCATCTGGCATATGTAAAGCAACAGACATACCTCCCCTTGACCTCTTCCTTCCTGTGATAGTTTTCTTGCCACAGTTCATTAGCCATCTGAGACAGCATGGTGAATCTTTCTTTCTATAAAGAGATGAGAAGCTTGCTATCATTGCTGAAACTTCTTATACTATGATTACTAATAGAAATCCTTTTAAAACTTCCTAAAACCTGATTAGAATCCATCTCTTTTTAAAAATTACTTTGAGACTAAGTTATACTGACAATTACATTGAATTTCATAACTATCTTGTTAACTTATCAATACACAAACACAACATCTTAATATCCTTAGTTGGTAGAGGTAATGATCTGTGTTGTCTCACCCTGGGCAGGAGATCTGCACTGATGGCTTCATGTTTCTTGATGGCAGCCTCCACTGATGCTGAGTCCTTCACTACAAAGTACCGCTCATCTAGAACACGGTCCATGTCCTTCACATAGGTCTCTCTTAACAACGCCTGCAAGAGGAGGATTTGAAGAGGAAAAAAGTGCCTAAAACGAGTACAGGTAAAAGAAATAATGTGAGATTGATGAGAATTTGAAATCAAATAGGTGTCATTTAACAGGGAAATGACAACTAACTCTTACCTTTCTTTCAAACTTCTCTGCAAGTTGTTGTAGTCTCTCTTGTCTGAGAAAAAAATAGAAGAAGCAATATAAGATTCTGAAGGTTTTTCTTCACCTTTTCTTACTAAAAGTTAGTCATGTCTGGAAATGATTAAAAAAAAACAAGTCTAGACTGAGTATCTTGACATATTACATACAGGAAACTATGAGAAATATTCTGTTTACAAAGTTTTGCATGGATTATTTTGAAATACATCATCAGTCTTGTTACCTGCTAGTTTCCTCACGCAGTGCAATCTCCCTGGCATGTTCTGAAGACTCTAGCTGCTGCCATGCCTGGCATAAGAAAAATGGTTATCAGCATTAACACAAAGACGTCAATTCTATAGTAAGGCAAACGGGAAAATATAACTTACAACCTATAGACATCAATTTGTTAGATTTCGAGTGTAGTCATCGATTACTTACTTTTTCCACATCATTTAGCATCCTGCCCTCTGGTGGGACATATGGTCTCTGGTTGTTTGCTCTCAACTTTGTCTGGATGTCAAAGAACTGGGCTTCTATCAGTCCTCTTTCATTATACCTGAAAATCATACATCAAAGCAAATTATGTTAAAACTTACCTGTAATTGAAAAATCTTCATCATCCAACTTAAGAAGCAAATTTCCTCCATCTCAAGAAATATGTAACTAATAATGTGCCAAGAATAACTATATGTTGAGTGCATCCAGAGCACACAAATAAAGAAACATGCTAAAAAGACATTTACATCAGATAACATCTCATTGACAAGCTTATTTAGTATGAGAAGAAAGGCATCTCAACAATGCAGACAAAATTACAGAAATAGACAAGATAGTTAGATAGTGTTACTCTAAATCAAAGCTTTCAATTAGTCTTTTTATTAGAAAGATTAAGTACAAAGAAACTAAGTACAAAGAAACTGTTCTCTTCTGTGACTTACTTGGGTGGTTTCTCAATAGTTCTGTACTGTTTAAACTTGGTGGTTTCTCTCTGCACCCCCTCTAGTGTGTTGGGGAACTGTCTGCTGTCCAGCTGTTCCTGTTTCTCACTGATCCACTCTAGCAAAGCCTCCACCATGCTCTCATAGTCTGTCTTCATACGATCAATTTCAATCTGGAAGTCCATGATCTGAAATCATAGCATACAGAATTACTCTATCCGATACTTCTGTTTTCTTTTTGGGAGGGTAGCTCCCTCTGTCTCGGGCAAGATGCACAAAATAGTGATAACCAACTGGCATGCATGGCTGGTCCATATAAAGCATTCATGTGAATTGTGGTCCTGTCCTTGGTGCTGAAGTAGTGATTACTACCAACCTCTGAGGCTTACAAATTGGGTCTAATAAAACCTTATAATAATGTCTTCTATTGCATGGAAAGTTCTTACACAGTGGCAATTTGACTAGTTCCTGATCAACAAGACAACCTTGTACCTGCAATCTCAGTTTGTGTCTGTAAGTTACAGGTTCAGCAGACTTTAGTATTTCATGCTCTGGATGTCAC
Source organism: Branchiostoma floridae x Branchiostoma japonicum (assembly GCA_013266295.2). NCBI lineage: Eukaryota > Metazoa > Chordata > Leptocardii > Amphioxiformes > Branchiostomatidae > Branchiostoma > Branchiostoma floridae x Branchiostoma japonicum. Next base: position 16,017,878 of record CM023840.1, read on the forward strand.
ATGCCAACAGCGTGACTGTATTCATCAGGAGTCAGACACCCAACATCAGTTAGACATAGGGGATGCCTTATCATTATGCCTATTAAGTGGACTGTGAAATTAAGAAATACTAGTAAAAGAGGCAGTGAATTCCCTGCGAGTGGCAGCAAAATCTACCAAAGACATGTAGCATTCAGTCATTATATTCAAAAGATGGGAATAGCACTGATATTATAATTCAATGGAGACCTGAGCAGAAATTGATTTTTAAGAACATTTCCAAAGCCAGCAAGATCAGTACCGACACCCATCAAGCCTGGAGGTCATTTCCCCTCCATTACTCTCCCACATTAATGCCATCTTTATATCTGTTGGTCAACAACCCATTAAAGTAAGCCGGGATGGCTGCTGCATTTAGTTGACCTACATTCTATCTGGTGATATCTGATGGATGGGCTACAAGGACGTGGAATAGAAGGAAGAAGCTTTAATGTCAGTCAGAACTGGGTGACAGGTTTTACTTCTTGGTGCATGTACAAAAGGCTTTCAACTATTGCAAATGAAAACATGTGTATTCCTTTTTTCTTCTACAGAAACTGATTGGATGTTTCGTATACAACATTGATTTTTGCTGAGTTCAATGGAATGGACATGAAAGAACTGGACACAAACATGAATCTGCACTTTGTACTTCATACAGTGACTAGACTAAAGCAGGAAGAAGACAAGCCTCTTTCATTTGTCATGATGTCTTAAAGGTCAATCATTTGGAAAGTCCATTATTTCTTGAAGAAATACATACAGTTGTGTTGAGGACAAAGCCTCATCACAATGTTATTACATAGTCTGTGTCTAAAATGATTCTGTACACTGATCACTTGAGATGGTACTGCCTAATGATGAGGTGGATTCTATTCAACCATCATTTCAAAAAGTGTACATGAAATTGCCTTGGCTGGATTTAATTTAGTTATGGGCTGCAATATTACTTTCTGTTCTGATAAAATGTCAGGGTTGGCTGCTAACTCATCTTTGTAATCTGTGCAGAGGGTACAAATTGAAATCCTCCAATCTGAGGTCATTACAAGCAAATTGAAGTAAGCTTTGACAGTGGCCTTTCTTACTGCTGAGTTAGATTCTTGCCAGTATCGACATATGAACGGTAAGTCCCAATAGCAATTTGACAGGAATGTATTGCAACTCATTTGCTATGTTGGCAGTGTGACTATAAAAAGCTATGTGTCCTGGCAGGACAAATAGGTGCAATCTACTGCAGCAGTGAAGTCAAGTCATTACAGAACTATCAAAATTACTGTTACAACCATTAACGTCTGCCTATCCGTGCTGCAGAACGGGGTGAATTACACTTGATGTATCAATACTAACCTGACAGGCTGAATATGTCATAACTGGTATGCCATCATACAAGTTCATAATAGACCACATTTTATCATCATTAAAAAGACAAATGATCGTGAAAATGACTGAGTATTTTCAGTACAATGTCAGAGGTAAAATTAGCCCTGTTGAGGTTGATTACTTTGGTGACACCTCATCACTCAAACAGGTATGCAGTTTATATTCTGCTGTCTTGCAGTTACATTAAATTGCTTTTTCTATAAAGGTGCAATATAATAAGTGCAAGGCAAATTACTTTGACCCCTCCCCCCCAGAGGGCAGAACTTTCAATCTTGACACTACCTTTAATCACATGCCTCTGTACAAATACAAAATGTAATTGTTTTATACAAGTACCAACAAATTGCTTGTGAAAAAAAGAAGATAACAAATTTTTCACAACAACTTTTGACATCAAATAGTCAGCAAGATTTCTGTAATCTGTTCTGAGAGATTTGTTTTATAATGAAAATAACAATCAATGCTGCTCTACATTTCCAGCACATCATGAATAATGTTGGAGACTGTGTACATGTGACATTGACTGATGCTATTACCAACAAAATAATGATTGATTTTTCTTTAGGATATTAAAAAGGACATAAACATTATCTCATTGATGGCAGAGATCAACATCTCAACATGGCAGGTCTACTACAGTATCTCCTTTGATCTGCAGGTCTTAACCTCCCAAATATGTTACATTTTTGTTCTAGTTTACTTACCACCAGCAAGAAGGTTGTATGTTCACCGATGTTGGCTTATGTGTGTTTCCAAATGGGATAACCCAAGAATGTATTTTTTGGCAGGTAGGTTTTGAAGAAACAAGTGACTAAATTTGGGAAAAGTCTTGGATGCAATATTCCCAAAGACCTGAATGCAAGATAAGGCCAATTTTAACATTATTCCAAATTTTGTATGATATGATGTAAGTCGGAAAAAGTCTGAAGTAGATGTTGGGAACTTACCTTGGCTATTCTCTTACTCCCTGTTTGTTCACTCTTCATCTTGGCAAAGTAGTGGTAATACGCAGCCACATATGTCATGATGGACTTCTCATCTGGCTTGGCAATGTCTACATCTGGAAGGTAACACAGAGCAATCAGTCAACAGAACAATGTCAACACCTTTTTTGTGTGAAGCCACTTTGTGAACTTACAGTACCGTTGTTTTGCTGATGCCTTGAATGTGTGTGTCCTGCCATGCATTGCCATGCTGCAATTTCACTATTTTATAACCATTCATGATAAACAGATACTATCACATGATATACTGCATGGAGCTATGAGTTTAACTATGATTTCTAGAACTTGGGATTTATAGCACGTATGATTTAAGATATGCCAGATGGTAAGTTTCATGGTAGGTTACAAACTCCTAAAAGATTAATTTTAATTTAGTCACCACAATTTGTCATCGTGCAGATAAGCTGGCATAACTGTAACTTTTTTTAATCATTAAGTTTCCATGGCACATACAGCCTTCAACCAACTAAACTTCACATACCACACGAATGTCCCTGATACAGCATTCAAGAGATTTTGTAATAAAAGAAGCTGCGTAAAGTATAACATGTAGTTTCAAAGAAAAATATCTCATTTAAAATATAAAAATTGACTCATAGGCAAAACATGATTTTTTACATAAAAGACAATATAGTGGATGCTTAAACACAACTCTAGGGTCCACATTTATTCCTCTTCAAATAGGTTGAAAAATATGATAATATAGCAATTTGAATCATCCACACATTGTTTTTACCTTCTGCATCTAGCAGGCGTGATATGCCCAGCCTCTCCTGAGCCACGCTGAAGGCATTGTTCAGGTTGTGGATGTGCTCCGAGGGGTTCAGTCTGTCATAGTTGATCAAGTCTGGTCTGGAAAATGAGATAAATATTCAGCAAAGCTTAGTCAATACTTTCTGCACTTTCACATTCATAGTTTGATCAACAACATAAAATGAAACAATGCCAGCTGCTGTGCTACAGTGCTACTTTGACTTAGCCTGGAATCTATATAAGAAATTTCAACAAAATATGCTTTGATTCTCTAAGATATATGCTCATATAACTATAGGAGAGGTCATAAATAAATCCCATCTATTTTTCGTTTACTTTCAGTTTTATTAACTGTTACAACCGACAGAAATTAGCCCATTAACTCTGAGGCAGTATAGCCCATACCAGCTTGGCACCCTAACAGGTTCATAAATTTCTCCAGCACCTGGTCAATGGCCATAACATCCTATACAACACCCAATCAGATGGTAAATGGTTCCAATTTCTGTCTTCCGAAACTGAAGTAAGACAGCTAGAATTTATGATACTTGGAATGATGCCACAGATATTCGTTTAGATGCCGTTATCATTATTTATGACAAAATTGAAGAGAACTTGCATTCTGTCAGAATAGAACAAGTGATCAAACAGTAATCTATAACAGTTGTACTAGTTTATTTTTCTAGTTAATAACTTGTAGTTACAACTACACTGTACTGTCAAGTTCCATTCAACAAAAGCTTGTCCTATAACAAACAGATCTACTCGCATGATAATTTCATATCAATGATTCCTTTTGACTAAACCTTATAATTGTATCAACTGGGAGGCCATAGCGTGACAATGGCATTACTGTATTTGATACTTACTGTATGTACACCTTTTGATACACCAAACAAATAGCTAGAAACAACAATGTGATATACTTTTGCTGTGTACACGAACTAAGTGCCATCATTTTTCTCAAGCTCTTCAAAACAGCACACCTAATAGGCCTGCTCTGAGTTTCCGAGTACATAAAATGGCAAAATACACATAAAACTGCACCCCTAAATTCTGGTTCCTACCCTTGGGACACATCTGTGCAGTTGGAATGGTGGCATTTCCATAACATAACAGATTGCCTGGGGCTATTTCCCTACATTATACACATCCTTTGTAAACGTTATTCAGCAATGTCAAACCACTCTGTGTATGCTCTAAGTGCACTTTGTGTACATAATGTGGAATAGAAAAAATCAAACTGAGTAACAAAACCTGCACAAAATTTCTATTTCATGAACAACATATTTCTTAATCACATGAAGTGCATAGTAGTTCTATCCCATCCTCATCTGCAATACTAAAATCAACACATGGAGTCTTTTATTTTGCTAAATGTAGCTGGACTGGGCATAAAAAGTCAGTAGTTACAACATATATAAGACAAACCCTTGTTTTTTTCCCATGTTAGATCTAATATATTTGTAGAATGAGACAAAAACAGTGTACAATGTTGTAGCAAAGCTCAGACAAAAGGCCTTCTTACCTGTGTGCATGTATGAGGGCATTGAACGCCAGTCCATTGCTCCAGCTTGTGGTGAAGTTGTCCACCTTGCAGCTCCGGTACCTGCCAAAAATGCAAATCAAGACATTTATCGATAATGAGACATTACATGGACACTTCTGTTTCAACGAAGCATTATCTGTATCACCGATGATCCATAGTATCCATGGCATCAACTGTGACTGAAAGGATCGGAAGGCTCATTTGCATAAAATGTTGCACCTGCACCCTTCAAAAAAGTCAATTTTTTTACTTAAATGTCAGCATCACAAGTAGTACAATCACATTGACATAAAGGTAGGCTGAAAATGACATAAGACACACACAAACTTCAAATGCTCTATATCCTCTCCTGAGCAAAGAACAGAATAACATTGTTCAATGGTACATTTCATTTTGATGACCCAGGAGAATACACTTTCCTTTTGGGATTATTCATCTATAAATCACAGAGGTGTACTGCCACCAGCACTGGGACTGCATGTAGCACCAGGCAGCTCATTGCTATTCTTCTCTTCTCATTGTTAACGCAATGTCACATTTTGTTCAAGCCCACATTTGTCACAACTTGCCATTGCCTGGAAACTTGATTTCACCATTGACAAATTGTTTGTACAAGGAATGAAATGAGATTATTGTGTCTCCCGTCATAATAAAAGTCATATGTTTTGATTTGATCCAGAGATTCCCGAGAGTTTAGCTGTCTTTGTGTGAGTTATGTTCCCTGGCCTGCCTTCCTTACCCTGCAGTTTTCCTCTGGCACCAGATCAGCAGAGCTTCCTTGGCAGACCTCTTCTCATTGCTTTCTTCCTCCTGCAGACATATATGGCACACATTAGCTTTTTGCACAATAATCAATAGGAGAATGATTCATCTGAAGGCAACAATGAGAATAGACATAAGCAAAAGCAGCATACTATTTTCTGCTTTTCTGCACATTTTCTCTAGTGTATTTTTGCATGCTTTACCTCTTGGAAAGCAAAATGATTGCATTGCTAATCATTGATTATTTCCATATTGTAACTGCTAATATGAGGAAATGATATAGAAAATGGAGATTATGAGGCATTATAAGGACAACACAAGTACCTCTAAACTTACCACAACATAAGATCAGGTGAGAAGACAGCAAAGAAAACTTGATCTTTCTCCATTCTTTACATGTGTCATGAGTTTTAACAAAAATCCTTTGTTCTTGCCAGCAGACTTCATCAATGCATGACTTCATGTTTAAATCAATTATCTTGTTGGGTGCCTAAGCAACACTGGTAATGACACACTTGTCTAGGCACATAATTGAATTGATGGCGAGTGATCATATCACCACACCTGTAGTGTATGATACATACAAAACATTGATATATCGTCTCCTATGTAATATCACAGGAAAAAGAGCAAATTTTGAAGTCAGTATGGTGAATTTCAAGGTATATTGAATATATATATATATATTCCATTTCTCCTACTTGTTATAATGCTTTTACGACAACATTCTAGTGTTATACTAGTTGTGTTATCTTGTTAAAAGTAATTTTGGGGGCTATTTTGGCTCTTTTTTTATTTCTGGAATAATGGAAAGCGTATTATGCAAAATTGCTAGAACCTGAATAACCTAACATAAAACATGTAACGAAATGTACAAGTGATCTGGATAAAGTAAAATGTAATGTTGACCTTTAAAATATGGCAGAGAAATTCTTACCTCGAGCTTGATGTCCTGAATCTGGAAGCGAAGGATGATGGTCCAGATCAGGCCCAGGGTAAGTCTTGGGTTGCCATCGACAATGTCTTCTGCTCCAATGCTTTCCAATTTAACCTGTGTAAGGTTCCAAATAATTTCTCAGCTATGATTGCACATTGAGCAACCTGTTTAAAAATTCAGACTGCCCAGTGTTACTTGTGGCTACTACTTACTGTCATTGAACATCTTAAAATAACTAATGCTAATACATATCATATCCTGTTTCTGATGTGGTAATACACCATATACAATGACCATCTGTAATAAAGATTGAAGTATTTCAAGAATAAGACAGATTTTATACATGTTGCCCAAACTGTTGGATGCCCTGATATCAGTCAGATTTGACTTGTCCATGGGAAACCTTTATTTTAAACACTGCAACGCTTCCAATCAATTGCCTCCAATACAAATCAGATTTCCCCTATGATGAATCTATACAGACAGACAAGTGACCCACTAGTAATGGAATTTCAGATGCCCAAGGACATATAACGACACATAGAATAAATAACACAGCCATGCTGCATATAAGAAAAAAGAGAATTTCCCTTCAACAAAACCATGGTATATCAAATGTGAATGGTATTTGAGAAAGAAACAAAAAGGCCCCATAAAAATCTCAACAAACTAGCATCATTGTATAAACCACATGTGATATAATGCAGAAGAGATATAATTGAAAAGCAAAATGACTATTGAAAAGTTGGACGTGTATGGCTGGGTAATTGCAAATTTAGAGGAAAATAATGTCTGCATTACATACATATAAACCAATTCTTGGAACAAATTTGGCTCCAAAGTAACTGCAATTGTAGCCTACAGGTAACATTAGTCACAATCATTTTAAGTCATATAGGACCAATTTGCAAACCAACCTTGCCACATCTTGACCAGGCTGGAACATACATGTACCAAGTGCACAATTTCCCATGGTACTACATTGTCACAACACCACCAGTAATTGATAGCATGGAAATAGAGCAGTGCTGGCCTTGGTGCTGAATCACCGAGTGTGGTTAAATTACAGCTACAGAGCATGTGGTAAAATTACAGGATCACAGTAGGCTACCACTGCCCCATATGACCAGTCAGAAAGCCTCTAAGAATACTAATCATCTGTACCCAGCACTGTTTTAATAGTATCCAACATATAATGACAAGACCTCTTTCACAGTCAATATATAAAACACAGAGTGGTCGATTTTTGCCTTTTTAGGAAAGATATCACTGAAGTATCAGGTATGATTCACTCAGCAGAAAGAGCTTAGCCGAGATTTAAACCACCATGAGTCATAGAACATCAGCAGTCATAAAACCACAGTAGAATACATAAACAGCCAGCCTCAATCATGCTGATCAGCTGTGACCATGGTTATTGATTGTCCCCCAGTACATGGCTATATATGGAATGCTATAGGTGCCACCATATTAGGTGAAAGGATACCATCATGCGAATCCCAACAGATCCTGGTAATCTTTCCTCTTCAATTCTACCACTTGTGCTGTATTAGCAATGATGATTACTGTCATTAACAGGTCTCGTTACTCTGATAAAAACAACCTAATTTAGTAGGACCTCTCAAATTATGCATGAGGCAATTTCAAACACCCAGTTTGCTTTAGTCACAGCAAAATGGTAAGCATGTTGAGTGATGCTTTCATGCAGTATTAAGCATGTATAGGAACATAATGTACTGTTGAGCAGTATGGTCAAATCTATCAAGTGCTGAATCTATTGAGAAAGGCCAGCAGGCAAGGCCTGAATTGCCAGCAGATACTTAGAACAGTTGAGGGAAAGGATACTTTAAGTTATCTAAAACTTATCTCTAGAGCCTGTTTCATGCAATTAGTTACCAGACTTATACTTTCTTCAAGCTGTAACAGAGTTGAAAAAATCCACTGAGCCAAGATCCAACCTAATTTATCGTTCTTCTCTCACCCTCTTGTCCTTGAGGAACTTGAGTGCCTTGTTGACGTTCTCGATCTTGTGGACCCTGAGGCGCCCCCTGCTGGCGCGCGGCAGACGTTCGTTGGAGATGATCTCCAGCAGCTGCAGCAGGAGGACCCCGTCCTGAAGGTCCTTAAACAGCTCACCCACAGCCACACTGTTCTGTGGACGGAGGGCAAAAATCAGCACAGAATCTCACCTCCTTCTGGACAAGCCTTATATGTCGTACATATAGCGGCATCTTACTTTCAACTTAAAAATCTGTTGGCAGACAACATCTTATAAATGACAATGAAAAAAAGAGAATCAAAGTAAATACAAACTCTGCAAATCTTGATAGGAAAGATGAGGTGACAAATTAAAAAAAGTGAAACTCATGTACAGTAGAAGCTGCTTATTTGGAAAGCCAATTTGTCAGCGCATTTTTTCCAAATACCCGGCCTTTCCAAATACGAGAGGCTCAAACCAAGGAAGCTCCTTGCTCAAACTGACTTCATTGACACTACGGCAGTACGAGGGTGGGGGGTGGACACGGCATCAAACTACACAAAGAATACAAACACGGCTCATATGTAAAAAGCGGACTTTATTTAGATAAGTAAATTTATACTTGTATTTTTTTCGTTTACGTATTTTGTTGTTTTCCACTGACTGGAAGAACGCTGCGATGTGCTATAATTTGGCTCCAACTTTCTAGCTCCAACTCTACTCGAACGAATAAACACTGATTGCTACGTTTGATAGGTACAAAACAAGCAACGAATACATGCACAATCATCAGCCTGTACATACTTTTACATCACAAAAGTAGCAAAAAATAAAGTTTGATCTACAGAAAACTTCAATCAGGTAGCGTACAGAGTGTACCGACGTACAGTACACGCTCGTCACGAACATGACGAAAGTCGTCGATAACATTCACAAAGGATCGCTACGTTGTTGCCTTCATAAATTTCAGAAACGCCGGCTAGCACATGAAAAGTATCGTAACTAAAGCAACAATAAACTGTTCATTTCAATGTTAGTGACTTTTTAGCTTACAATGTCCGGAGGTTACATGGACATTTGCAAAAGTTGACGGGATCTGTCACAAAAGCGTTCAAACAAGAAAACAAAGATGGCGGACGTGGCGTGGGTAGCGGTATCCCATCATTCCATGCGCCATGTTTTCGCGGCACATTTGGTGTGTTGACGCGGCGATAGCGAACGTGTCGCAGTCGAAACAAATTCAGAATAATGAGACAGCACACAGGTAAAGACGCAGTTTTAATGAGTAACATTGAGTTGTATGAGAAATGAAACGTTCTTGGAATAAATTGGGTAAAAAAAAAACACGCATTTGGCGGCTATGAACCGGCACGCGCATCTGTTTATGTAGTGCCGATGTGCGCACGACGGCCGGACCGCTCTATCAACGTAAATTTCAATAGAAACCGCCCTTCTTTGCGGCTCAAAACAGACAACTTCGTTCTTTTTGGTGGCTTAATGTCTTTATACAGGAAGTTGTAGGCTCATTCCTGCCGTTTTTGGTGATTTGGTTGGCATATTTTGGGTTCAATATGTCTTGCAACTTGACAATTTTCTTTCCAAATAGCCGGCATTGGCTTTTCAAATAAGGGGTACAATAAACAACAGTGTTAATGGAAAACGGTTTGGGTTTTCACAATTCTTTTCAATTGGCAGGCTTTTTCTTAAAAACGTATTTCAAATAAGTGGCTTCCACTGTATATGGTTACCCTATTCACACTGGTAACTTACATTAATGTTAACAATGAAGAAATAAAGACAAAGAGCCAGTGATAACTAACCTTCTCCAGGAAGGAGTTCATCCACTTGGTGAAGGTTTTCTGCTGGATGTGGATCCTCTCCTGCTGGAGCGCCTGGATACGCCCCTTCTCAAACTGACTTACTCCGTCCATCCTCTCTCACCTGTGTAAGAAAAAGGAGAATGTTGAGATTTACCTTGTGACCTTACTCATACTGGCTGTCTGACCATCTTCTCTTACCTCTAGAACAAAGTATCATATCTTTTCTAAGATTTACATTAAAAATAATTAATAAAAATTATTTGTACATTTTGGCCCAACAAAGGTTAGCAGTAAAAGAATGAAACATGGCTGCTACAGCTGGGAGTAGACTTGCCAGTTCACAGATGTAGTGGCTGACACTTCTTTCTCATAGCCAGTCACCCATTCATGAAGCAACCTACATGTACCTAGTAGTTAGATCCATTTCCAGTAAAGTTTTCTTTCCTTGTACATGGTGACTACACCATACCCTTAACATCCAAACACATTTCTAACAACTGTCAGGTATGAATGAACTTCATGTGGGCATCATCATGTAAAATGCAAGATAATCTTTGAACATTGAAAAGCAATACAGCAGTAAAGACCAGCTGGGGGCTTTTTATTATCTATATGGTCTTAGAACACCTTTATCAATAATCTATCAGCAGTTTAAGGGGAAAAGTATAGAATGGCCCAAGTTCCTTCAATAAAGGCAAATTGCCAAATAGCCATTTTACGACTTAATGAAGTGGGTCATGTTGCCTTTCTGCCCATTTAGATCCATCTAACAGTGAAAAAGAATGATAACAGCACTGCATAAAAAGGAAGATCTATACAGACAAAAATCTATGGAAAACCTAAAATAATAAGCAAAATTGGAAAGAGATTCTTCTGACAAAATTTGTCACCTGTTCTAAAGCCTGTGATGCTGAAGACACCTTCATGGGCTGGTTGGCATATTATGAATTTGCAGTACCAAAAACCTCCAATGTAGTCCTCCTTTCCCCCTCCAACTAAAACCTCTTGATCATAGGTGCTAATGTAAGGCCTAATGCAAGCTTTTACGCAACTGGACAAGTGGAAGACATATTTGGCACTGCGAATATTACAAGCCTGACATCGTGCTCTTGATGTCTGGTAAGATGCACTTCAGATGAAGATGACAACTTAGTCTAATGCACAGAAAGGGCCCGGCAAATTGGCTCTTGACTTTTCCAGGCCCCACCAAACCCAAGCACAACTGTTAGGCAAGGACACTTATTGGAAAAATTGCATATGCATGCATAATTGAAAAGTGTTTAAAGATCATTTAGAAATAGCATTTTGACACTTTTTCTCACAAAATCCAAAGGTTTCTGAACACAATCAAACGGAAAATATACTGCTGGCACATTGAATGTTAATGGCACTCTTTGGCCTAAAGGCACATTGAATTGTTTGTTATAAATGCAGGTTCACTGCCCCAAACTTTTACCAATCAACAACATTTGGACCACCACAACCTAAACTACAATTACGTTTAACATACCAGATAGCAATGGCACATCCAGTTTGAAGACTAACGCTGAAAGAAGCTGGATCCAAACATACAGACACAGCCGCTTTAGCACTTTTAGCCACACCCTAGCCATAGTCGAAACACACATATCTCTACAACTCAAACTCTGTTTGACACAAATCACAGAATGGAAGCCCTTTGGCACGTCCAGTTGGAAGACCACAGCTGAAGAAAGCCGGAGCCAAACACACAGGTCTGGCCCAGTTGCTTCAGCTAGGCCGCCATTAGGACCTAGCGATCAAGAGGTTTTGGGCGCAGATTGGGGACTGTGGCCAGGTTGGGGCTGACAGTCCCCAGTCTGCAAGGTTTCCAGCTCTTCCTACCCTCTTTATATCCACTCCTGCTTGTTGTGACTCATGAAGGCTGCTCTCCATAAACACAAGTGCTGTACCCATAAAAGGGTAAAGGTGATTATACAGAGATGGTGACACATCTGATGATTCAGATCTGGTAATGAGGGAAAGCAAGAAAACAACTCCATCCAGGTTCAGCATTGGTTAGTCACTGCATGTCTAAGGTATTGGATGGCTATAGACTGCAGTCCTTATATGGTTGAAAACAAGCAAGGTATCTATGATGACTTTCAAATGCTCTACAACAACAAAGGTGAGGGGATAATAAGCTCTGCCTGGGAGAATTTGCAACATGATATTTCCTCCAGCGTTTGTTGGTTGGTTGCTATTTGAATACGATTTAGAAACAGTTACTGAGAGATTCATAAAATTTTCTCTTGTGATTTATCAGCTGAGGATGATCCCCCTAGCAGCTTCCTTTCAAACTGCAGATTATAAGACCTAGAACTAAAACTGCTACCCATTTAGACTGGGTGCAACTGCGTGATAAAGTTCTCAACATACATGTAGGTACAAATGTCATCAATATATAAGAAAACATTAAACTTATCTAACTTGTACCACCAACAAAATATTCTGTTATATGAAATTCAATGTGCTTTAGTTTACAATAGATATACATCTGTGATTCTATACTATTACACCAATAAAAGCTTCTTATCTGTTTCAGAAGTCCAAAGTATTGTTTGACATCAGGTCTCATGTGTATTATGTAAATATGCTTATCATACTACCTGAACAGTACCATAACATAGATACAAGTTTAACCATGCTATGGTAACATTAATAGTCAACTAAAATTTGCTTCTTCTTTAAAACTATTCTGTTACATACATTAACATACAGTCATGCAAAAGACCTGACATTTATGTCAGGTCACCGTCCATGATAGTACATGTATCTGTCCTTATGTGATACATATATGGTATGAAAATTAATTGACATTTGGAAATGCTAGTGAGATATACTGGTAAGAATAATTACAGATTCTTGAAAACATCTTTGTCACACGATTGTAGATTATGTGAAAATTAGTGTTTGCAGTAGAACATGTAACAATTATCAACATATACAACTCTAACATATTGGAGAGGAATATTTCCATCAACAAAACATGGTTCTTTTACAATAACTAGCTTATTATAAAATGAAGAATCATCAACTTTCTATTCTTTATGCAAACAAGGATCACAAGAACAAAACAGCGCTAACCGTTATCTAAAATGCATGTCCCAGATGCAGACATTTTTCCAAACTATATGTATGCCTTCATCAATCATTTTACAGTATATTCAACATTCATTTCCTAGCCTGAGAAGGAGATCACTTCAAGAGGAAGGTGGTATTTTGTGGCATCTCTGGGGACTTCACCCCATATATTTCAATCAAATCTGGGACAAGCAAACAATTGTTACCCACTACACATTAATTTGGTTATGAATGTTAAGTAGTCATACTGTACGCACCAACTGGCATGGCAACTAAATAGCAGAGCCAACAGAAATTTTTATATTACAAAGAAAATCCTTCAAATGTTTATATCTAAATCTTGAATACCAGTAGCCCATAAACTGCTATGTAATGGTACTCAAAGTCAAACACAAGATTGATTTTGCATGTTATAAATCAATAGCCTGAGCCAGAAAAAAATGTGATGTGACCCAAACTGCAAGAATACAAGTTAATGGCAAGCTCCGTGCTAATGTCTGAAATTCACTGACCACCTTCAAAAGTCAGCTGTTATGATCAATATTTATACTTACCAAAAAAGAAGATGTATTTAAAAACATATATACTTTCAAAAGATTGCCTAAGCAAAGGCATAATATTGCATCAAACATCTGAGGCTGAAAAAAAGTGCCTTCCATGCTTATTATATAATTTTGGACAATAACGGCTACTCAGTTTTACAAAAGCGTGTGCTACTTTTACACCAAATATTCCCTTTAAAATAACACAAATATTGAGATACCTCTCAGGAAATGAACTGCTCTGTTCTATTACGGAAATATTTGTCTTTGTCTACTGGGCAGCCTCTGTGCTTTGTATGTCTAGTCAGGGGGATTTGGGGATAACTTCCCTGTCCTTGGTGCTGAAGAACAAAAGCCCCCTTGGTATTACAATGGTATGTGAAAACACATCATAACATAAAATATTCAACAATACTTACAAATTCTGGACTACAATAATATCAGTGCTGTAACATAACAGGCAAAAGTATGGCTCCTACATCTTTTATTCTTTTTTGATCTACAGGTCAACCTTTACTATACATTTAAAGAAAAGCTCTCCTTTAAAAAGAATGTTTACTGATCTAAGGGATGGTTTTGGTATTCTGATACCTTGGCATGTCTAAGAGAGAAATATTCTATGTCACCATTTCTATTTCAAAGACTCCCTTTCAACACTTAATGCATAACAAAAACTAACCCTGCTTGAAAGAGTAAGAAATTACGCATGCAACAGGAAGGCAATTCAACAATGCCACATGGTAAAATAACCATTAACTGTGCAGCTGATGCAAAACTGATGGACATCAAGTCAATGAAATAGAATATTCACGCCCCAAAGACAGTTTCGCTATGGTTATTTTTTTAAGATTGGTGATTCTTGCAGAAATGTTAATGTAGATTGTAGATTCTGCACAGATGTTGTACAGGGATTATTTTTAGACATTTCATTATCATTGACAGCGTATGCAATGGAAAGCCATAAATTATTGATCTGAGTTTGAGGCGGCACGTGCTCAAACAAAGGAAGCCAATTCAGAACACGCTTATCTGGTCTAAAATCACCAACACAAGGCAGGGAATTAACTGCTGTGTGCTTCATCATCCATGCAAAAATATTCCCCATCTTGGTCTTTGATAAGCAAAAGCAGAGGTGTACTCCACTTGTAAAGCTCAGTACATACATGTAGATATCATTACTGAATGGAACATACATTTGACTTTTACCAAAAATTTAAAACACTGAATGTTACATACAAAACATAAGGAAGAAAAAAATAAACAAAATGTGAGGTATAATTACTAACATTGCTGCAACTAAAATGACATTTCAAGCATTAAAGATAATATGCATGAGCTGAATATAGCCAAGTCAAACCATCCAGTAGACATACTAGTTATACTCATATCAGACAGAGAATCAAACTTTCAATGGGAACTGTAAAATCAGTTGGATTCATCGATGAAGAAACAGATACTGCTTGTTGCACAAAGTTTAGATAAAATAGTTGAAAAAGATATATCATTTACATTCACTAATAAGAACAAACATTAAGACATATTAAAGAAAGATGTACAAGCTTGTGATTTTGTCACTAATGGACTTGCCTCCAACATTTGGCTCTGTGCCAGATTCATCTGACAGGTGCATGCTGGTCCAGTGATTAGACTTGACATCCTGTCATCATCTGAACTTTAGGCCACACCAATTTAATTTGTTGCTTCTCGGATTCGCCGCTTCATTTTTTTCTGATTTGCAAAAAAAAAAAAAAAAAAATTCTGGTTCTAAATCAACTCAAAAATGCTCATATTTTGCCTCCAACAGTTGAAGAAAGTCCTTTTCTTCCTAGTTGTTACATCTACCAATGCAGTGGTTTGATTAAAAGTTAAAAATTCATTGTTTAAATTGTAAAAATTTTAACCCAGTCTTTTGTGTTGACTTCATGGCACCTATTCTAGCATTTGGGGCTATGAAAGGATGCCCAGGCCTGTTTTTATTTTTATTTTTTTTTCGCCCTGTCGCTTCATATTTTTTCTGAAAAAATCCGAGAAGCAACTAATAAAATTGGTGTGGCCTTAATCAAACATTACAAATACTTCCTTAGACAAGCTTGTCACAGGTGTATTCTCAGGCTAATCAAGTTCAACACACACCTGTCTGTGATTTGTGTCAACCTTGCTGGAATCAACTTTTACCCAGTACACTAGTCTAATAAAACAAGCTGGTAGAACCATTCTTGGAAGAGCTAAAAAGACACTGTAAAGCTATATATATCCTAGCAACACTGTAACAATAACAATTTATAGCACTTGCGTTATCTTGTCTGCTAGAACCATGGAGTTATTTTAACATGCTAGAACAAACAGGTATACATCACTGCATTAGCAATCTCGGCTGTAGTTCAAAAGATATATTGGGGGCAAAATCAGAAAGGTCAGAACAAATCACAGAGGAGTTCCCTGATGGATCAGTGTAACTCCTTTGTTGTCCCTTGTTGTGTTTTATGGGAGATTTAATAAGAGTGGAAGGATACTGCTTTATCATTAAGTGCCTGACATTTCAGCACTGCTTGTAGTTGTACCATCATTTTCCATAGTGAGTAGAATTAAGCACAGTCTTCAAGGTTTCATCCAAAATATTGGATTTTAACTTTGGGAATGATTTGGTTTTGAAGGGTGTTACTATTAATAATATAGTATGCAGTTGAAACAAACTACTGTTACATCTTGGAAAGGAAACTTCTGTACAGCAAGGAATTAAGGAATTTGAGGAAATGCCAGAAAAATAATTTTGGGAACATGTTGCTGCAAGGCTTACCTTATTTCCTTGTAACGACCAGTTGGACCAAGCAAAAGTACCATTGATGAAGAAATGCCAACATGAGGGAGGTGATTAATAAAAATGTTCTTTCTCTGTAGTATTGACCCATCTACTGTAGTTGCAGTGCACACACTTTTCATGAAGTGTTACTCTACATGAAAACATTATTTGTCAAGTATGGACAAAAGATCCGTACTTGAATGCTCTAGAGCTTAAAGACTTGACTAAACACACTTAGACTATGCTGACTTATGTTATCTAAGCTAAACTCATGTCCATCTTGGCCACAAGAAACCAGATGATTTCTGAAATCCTGAGATATTCTACAGATATAAGCATCCATAACAAATTTAAACTTCCACAGGCCAAAATTAATGCAAAAATAGTCCACAATTGTTTTCACCCATTTCTGTTTATAACACCTGTTTTTCCCTAATGTCTGGAATATTGGAAATCACCTGCCATCACATAAAAATTTGTTGAGTAAAAAAAGCCAGCAAAAAGTATGCAAGAGTGAATTTTTCACTTTGAAAATTCCACTTCTACATATTTATATCTCATATCTCAATATGTAAAGTCTGGTACTTGAGCAATCGATCCACCATAAATGTTTCACATGTGGAAGTCAGTAATTCCCCATTTACTCCAGTTATAATTGCTGGTACACATTAAATGGTGAGCAGAGCACCAATATGTATGAACCATATTGATCTTGCTGACAAAATTGCCATCACAATGGACATGCAGTAAGAGCCAAAAACAAAGCCAAAGAAGCATATATAATAGTGCAGTTTTCTATCTGTGTACATATAATTTTGATTTGTATTACTTCTGTATGTTGCAAAAGAATCCCTATTCTACAAGCTTAAACACATAAAGTTAGAAACAGGCAAGTTATATCAGGAAACACAACCACATCTTAAGAGGGAACTGTTTAAAATATGCATATGTACACCCTTTCAACTAATTTTAGCCTGGTACTATTTGAGGTTTGCAAGTTTGTACAGGCTGCCTTCATTGCCATGGTAACCCCACTGTTGTGGTTCAAAGGTACCTCCTCCAGTCTGGGACAAAATTAGTTCTCCTTCTGTAGTTTTCTGACATATAATGCCACCAAAACCTCATATCTTGTTTGAAAGCAAATGGGGCTTGATTACCTATATATGGGTGGTGTGGGTATGCCTAAATACCTCAACCGCCCTCAACCCCCCTCAACCGCCCTCAACCCCCCACTTCCTGGGCTAATATGCAGTGTACATGTGCTAAGAACCCTTGTTTACACTCTGTATACATTGTCTATACGATTATAAATAAAAATCACATAGTAACGTCTAAGTATTTGCGATTTTTTTTCAAGTTATAACTTTTAATATATCATAAGTGGAGTTACCGTCTTTAGGGAGTGATACACCCCGCAAAATATCCGCCCTAAAGTATTGAGCGCTAAAATCCACCACCAGAAACATGATGTTTAAAGAGGTTTCCCTCTATATCTGCTGAGTTTCCGTGCTGCACAAGCTTTTTCACTTTCCTTATTTTGACTTGAAACTTACGGCACGATGCGTTCTGGCGGCGCGGCGTAAACAAACAAGATGGCGGACCCTGTTCCTCGGGCGCACGGCGCGCCGTAAAAAAACTGGTAAAACGCCAGAGTTACAGTGATTTTCCTATTTATAATTGCATAGACAATGTATCCAGAGCGTTAACAAGGGTTCTTAGCACATGTTCACTGCATATTAGCCCAGGAAGTGGGGGGTTGAGGGGGGTTGAGGGGGGTTGAGGGCGGTTGAGGTATTTAGGCATACCGGGGTGGTGTTGTGGTGGGCAACAGCATTACATAAAACATGTACAATTATATTTCGAGTCAGGGAGTCCACAAGGTGCAGCATGCAGCAGCCAGAAAAAGTAGATCATAGTCAACTGCTGTCCTAAGAATTTGCTCTTCTTGACAGAAAAATACATCAACTTTTCAGGTTACCAGAGCAGCAAAATATTGGTACCATCTTGAGGTAAAAAAAATTGTTATTCAATGATGTTTATACTCTGAGGAAAAAATACATATGCTAATTTTTTAACTGGGACACTGTTGGCCCCACTCAACCTTAAGAAAAGCTGCCTTTGAAATACGCCGATACTCTATAGAATTCCAACATGCATGACATAACAGCCTCACCTTACTGTTGCTGTCAATATTTACTTACACAGTTCACATGTTCTCCATGACTCAACAACAGCCACAGAGATAGCACTGTAACCTGTCTAAACACTTTCTCTGTTTCCCTACTTGGTCCTGCAATGCTAATCATTTCACTTAAGTCTTGGAATGACAAACAAGTCTTCTGTAGAATGTTCATCTTAAATAAACTTTCTCAGACCAGCTTGGGGGAAGGCTGTAGTAAAAATGCACATAAGTTACATACTCAAGCTTGCAAATATGTAACCTTAAACTTTATAGACTTGGCGACCTTTTCTTATAAAAGCTAATGCTCTATCGACTAGTACACTTTGGTCACCACTCACCAGTACCAGGCAGATACATGTATTCAGATATGGCAAGTGTCAGTGTGGGACAAACAAAACAATACCCCCTCTGATCTGACCTATAAACCTTACATGATTGATAGTTACAAAACTGTTCTGGTCACTCAATAAAGTATTTATGACATAATGATACTTGACAACATCCCTTGGGACTAAGACAATATCATCAAAATATCTACAATATACACTAATGATCTTGTTTTCAGTATTGTAGCCTTAAAGAAGTCAGAATGTTATTTTGAAACACAATGACTTAAAATTTCTTGTCAAATTTTACTTGGAATCTGTGTAACAACAGGACGTGTCCCAAAAATTTTACTGGTAATTTTCAGAACAGCACATGAAACATTGCAAAAAATCTTTTGAAACAAAGTATATGTATCTCTTAGACATTTTCACCTTGACATAACTATAATCTGACAGTAGATAATTTAATACACACCCAAACCTTCCATTCTATCACATGATTTATGAGATACTTTACCTCCTAATCCACTATCTGATAACAAGGCCAGAATGTGTCAGGATGATAATACCCTCAGAGGCAGTTCAGTCGATCATAACTCAATTATGAGGTGCTAAAGCTGTCCAACTCTACAAGCTTTTCTGTACACACAGAAACAAGAACCACTCAATGCTTGTTTGCCCAGTGAAATCCCCCAGCTGGCCATGTTGAAACCAGCTCGCATTACACTTTACAGGATACGGGCATTATGTAACCTGCATGCAGAGAACACAGAAGGTGGTAGAATGACAGCAGATTATCCTGTACTGAAGTGTGTTGTATCTACAGCCACTTGGTGCAGATTAGGGGGCTGATTAATGCAATGTAAAAGTCACTTTCCCTACATTGAGCTATGGCAATACTACAGAACAGTCTGGGAACAGGATGTTTCTTTACCGTAAAATGTCTGTACATTAAGTTGTGAGAACACTATTAATGATGATATTCCGATATCAGCAATTCTCAAATCTTCTCCAGTAAGCAAGTGTTATAGTGTTTTAGAATGAGCTGCAGAAAAAACACCAGTTAAGTAGGAATAAAGATTAGCTTTGGTGATGTGATAAAAAATACCAGCATAATTGGATGTCCCCAAGTCTAGGTGGGGTAATGGTTACATGTCGGATGTCTTCAGTTACACGCACCTGAATTGTACCCCACATAATGTGATACAAGATCCTAGCTACCTGACACCCTGGGTATTTAAGGAATCCTGGCCCAAACAGGGTTTAACTTTTAAAAGGGGTCAAATTAAAGTAAACCACAACACGCTTCCTACAAAACAGATTTTGGGTTTTACACAGTCATTACCATGACAACCTCAGTTGCTTACCTTGACTCCTGTAAGGAAACCCGAGAGATGTTCTACTTGATTTTGTGTATTTTGTTTTAACTTATAACTTCCTATAGAAAGTAAGACAAGGGCACTTTGTCTTAGTTTGTTTCTAAATCTATTCACGGGTCACTTAGCTCATTTCAAAACAGCTCAAGCTAATCCAGAAAAAGAAGACCAGAACAGTGCCACAGAAAATAACACATCGGGAACTTTATGATGCAATGTTACAAAAATGATTTATGTTTCATATATCATTATCAAATACATTTTGCTACACTACCTACAGTAATAAGAAACGTAGAAGGAGCCTTCAAAGTTGAATCAAACTGATTTCATCTCAAAGTTTATTTTGATTTCAGTTGCAAAACAACTCCCCGTCTTTGCCTGAGAAATTACTGTGACAAATCATTCATCAGTGCATAAAATAAAAACAAGTTCCCTGTTTTCCAGCCCTGACTAATGACAGGATACTGTGAAATGGTACCTGTATTTGCTGTTTTGTTAATTGATTTCTAAAAGGGTGATATTTGCAAATTGTCCAGGTGATCCTTAAGGTGGCTCAGAGCCTTTTAGTCTTAAGCCAAATGTGGGGTCAAGACATAGTGAGCATGACATAACTTTCAGAAATACTCCTCGAATGTTTAAGAAATGAGAAGTTAACTGTTAGTAGTTATTTTTCCTAAACACCATCTAAGAGCTGAGGTCATATTTTGCAAATAGAGGAGTGAATTCTGTCCACCTTCTGTAAACTTTCCGGTTGGTAAACATAACCTGACATATTTCAGAGAGGGGTCAGACATCAAGCTTGGCAATGGTAATTTCCGCGAAATTATATCGCAATCTGCGTCCTGCATTCACGTTTCACGGCTGGACGAATATCGCAATTATTCATGAACCTCAAGTTGTGAGGCTGATGTCGTCTGATAACTGAGGAAAATCGGTTCTAAGAACCCTGCACTCCGTCAGAAAATGTCTCAGATTTGACATTTTTGCAAGAATTCTACAATCTCTGATAATAATAATTTTCACACCAGAACGATCTACAAATAGTTAAGGCAATTTAGTGAGGAAATCAGTGCTGTTTAGTGACAAAGCATCGTCTCTGGAACATTATACCGTCAGGGTTCAGCTCAGCTAAGCGGACCACACAACCACCTGCCCCCCACCCCTCCCCAAAAATAACGGTACCACCTTACCTGTCCTGTTTATCACACCTGTCCTAAGTCACCTTGTTACACCTGTTCTGTGGGCAGTACAACTAGGCTACATGCCTTGGTTAGCGCGGCCCACAATGAATAAAGACAGCCCCGGGCGAATAGTATGAATCTGCCTACCTTTTGTTCGCTCGATGCAATCACTTTGTGAGTTCCCCCATCCAAACCTGGCGGGCTTTTCGATTTAAACCTCCATCCTTCGTTCCTTTCCAGCGGGAACCATTGGCATTCCTTGCTCAAATTGTCTCACCGCCATCCCTAGCAAGTGATGCCCATTCGTAACTATGAAGTTGTAGGAATAAATTCGAGTGAAAACTGTATGCAATGTTTACTCCCGATGTGAATCTGCTCAGGTTTCCCTCCTCAACCAGCAGTCGGCAGCTGGCAACATGGCGTCTGAATGAACTCATTAATTATTCATGATCTGGGCGGGGCTTCTCGACTTTGACCCTAAAAGAAACCAAACTTTGTTCTCCACAGACACGGTTCAATACGTAAGTTTGATTAATGAACAAGCTGTCGTCCAAAATCAGGGCTGACTATCTGCATCTGGTAATGAGGAATATCAAATTTCACTGAAGAACTGAATTAACGAATAACGTTTTCTGTTATCAATAAAAATAGAATCAATAAAAGCTTACATTTGTAATTTTGCCTCTAACAGGCTGTAACTGGTTGTGTCACCCAAGGAGGTTAAAATATTTTTCACCTGATATGGTTGCAAAGTCCAAGTAAACAAGAAAAGGAGAGACACCAGAAGACAACAAAGTAACTCCATATAACATTAACGTTAGCTCTTCACCTAAGGAGTTGATATTCTGTGATTATTGCTTCATCGGCAATCACATTTCTTTGCACAAATTACAACAGAGAAGGACATACAAATGCAATGTCTGAAACAGAAGTCACCTTTTTAATCATTCCTCATATTTTCAGCCCAATCATCAATATCATCTCATGTCTGAAATTAAATAAAATATAACACATTTGATGGCAGCAGAACTTAATTTGATTCAACAATCATTCCACAGAAACATAGTAAGTTACATAACAAGTGTTATAAAGTAGGTAATGTTAAAGGTGAGCAGGTAATGAGGAAAAGAGGTGCTGTCATGCAATATCTATACCTGTAATCTACTATAATACAAGATGAGTTTATACCCAAGGCAAATGCATAGGTAATACCAGTAAATGCTTTCTTGTGGATTTAGCAAATGAAACCATGAATTCTTATACACAAACATCTTCCAAGACAGTAAAATTGACCAACTGATAAAGGTGTAACGTTACAACACACTTGCTTTTTAATCTACTGGGAAAACAAAGTGCCTAAGATCTTGTCAAAATATACTGTCCCCGCCCATTCTGGTTCAGTCCTACATCTGTGAGGACCTCTGTCAGTTTCTGACAAAACTGCAGGAAGACATTGCTACACCAACAAATATTTTTTTAGCAAGATACATGTTTGTTTCTTTCATGTTTTTCTCATATTCTAGTGAACCAATAAAAGCCAAACACACAAGAACATGATGCCATCAACAACATATTGACTGACACGTAAGATGATGTGACATGAATTCCTTGTTCTCCATATAGCCTGAAACAACCGGTATAACTGCCCTTCAGCATAACACACCAGCTTCACAGGTACACATCAGCAGCTGGTTATATCACACCAAACAACTTGTCACATTATTCTCATCCAAATCTCGCTATTAGCTGAAACAAGGCCCTAAATAGTAACTTTATTACTGTAACATTAACATTACTGGTGGGTTGGTCCAAAGCAATTCTAACAACTATCTCACTGTACACTGTCAATGATCCACATAAAAATTTACATACTTTTCTGGGGCACCATACTAGTATAATAAATGCTCATTCATGTCAGACCTGCCATTAAATATGCAAAATTAATGATTTGGTACACATGAATATGCAGAGTGCTTATTTAACTTATAAATACCAGCATTTGCAAAAGCATTCATACAATCACCATCAAGTTTGTATGTTAGGGACACTGGTTAGGGATATCAAATTCATCAATCATAACTTCTGACAATTATTAAGCAGTACAAAATGAATTGCTATTTGTCAACACTACCTCTGATGTGGTTGGCTCTCATATTCTGAAATGGCCTGCAATAAAACAATTGTCTCTACTGTTTAAACTGAATACTACTACTGAATAAACGGAGCTTTGTTTTAGTATGTTTACTATACAGTATTACATTTTTGTGACAATACAAATATGAGACATGAACAAATGTGCCTTTGCTTTAACATGCATAGAGCCCCAATATTTGCAGATCCCTTACACACAGGAGAGCTTTTCTGAAATCTCATGCCGTGACATTCCCCTAGAATTTCTGTGTGCTACAGGCGAGCATTCAAGTCAACTTTCATTCATCATTCCATCTATGTATACTTAAAATTCCCTGTCCCCAATTTCTCCCCACAAACATAGCTTTTCTAGAGGTAAACTTTTGTACTGTGATGGTAAAGTTACATTTGCTCTGTCATGGGAGAGTTGATTATCACAGAGGGGTAGACAGGGTATGGGGTGCACTAAAAGACATATCTACGCATCGTACAAGCCTTTTTTGGAGGGAGGCACTAAGTGGGGGGGGAGCTCAGCCGGTAGCTCATGTCCGTCCAACTTGATCTTGATAAGGTGCTTCGCAAGGGCAAACTCGTCAGAATCCAGGTTCCCATCTCTGTCAATGTCCGACAGCTTCCAGATGCGCCCCAGTACTGTGTTGGGCAGCTTGGATGTGACCATGTGCTTCTTGGCGTTCGCTCCCGTGATCTTCCCGTTTATCGGGCCCAGCGTGAAGAAGATCTGGTCATACTCTGACTTGTCCTTGCCGACCACCCAATCTTCATCACCAATGCCTTCTCCGGCACCCTCGCCATATCCAGCTCCAAATGGGCTCTCTTCAACGCCGGCGAATGCACCGCCCTTGACGCTGGGTTCGATCTTGCACACCTCCTCCTCCTGTGGGACCATCTTCATCAACTGCTGCATGTCCTATGGGGGAAAACAAAAACAAAGTCAAATGTTACGTCTTCTTTCCATCTATGTGTGGATAGTTTCGTCAGCTTGATATGTCATGGGGTGTTGGAGATTTCTTTCACACAATCAAGTTCTTCTTACTAGCCTATGTTTTAGTGATGAAGTCATTATAGGCCTGAGGAAGATAACAGACAGCCTAGAGAAATGTTGGCTTGGTTACGTGCAAGAAAACTCCGTTATACGTCTTTCCATCTAGTTTGAAATAGAGTTGACACTACAGAGATGTAACATAATTCGGCTGTCACCTCTCAGGTCCTGGATTCCACTCATTCATTCATGTGTGGTTTGCAAACATGGCCAATGCAATGAGGGACCAATGCCTGATGTATATTGGTTTAATCTAAATTCTCCTTTCCTAAGATATGCCATTAGTCTTACACTAAACATGACTGAGCTTATCGTCATCTTAAAATCAGAATATAGTGGACACTCAAAAATCATATCCTGACATTGTGCTTGGACCTGTTTATCATACCTACACATGTTAATTCGTTCTACAATTTTCTCTTTGATAGTCAAATGATCAATAAATATAAAATGACATTATACCTACATAACATTGATTTTTGTTGAGATTTGATCCTTGCAGTGTGTGATTAGTCAACAGTGATTAGTCAAAACATTGTACAATATGTGAACTCCTGGCCTGAAGTTTGATAAAGTCCAAAGCTACCACCAGCATCTGAATATCATAGAATCACCACTATCTTTAATGAACTGTGCAATCATCAAATGGCCCCAGATAAGTATTACAAGAAAGCATTTGTCCAACATTGCATTTTTTTACTTGTCACTTACATCCATGGCCTTTGCTGATAGATGTTGCATGTCCTGGGATACAATGGAAACTCAGGTTCAACATTAAGCAGTCAAACAGTAATCAAAAGAACAAAACTTGAATTTTAAGAGACAAACTAAAATTTGATAAACTGAAAGGTGTAGATAATGAAGTACATGTAGTTGGTAATCAGTTTTATCAGCAAGCTTGACTGAAATTGGTGGAGGGATTAAAACCAAAGTGAATCGCCAATGTTCATACACAGGAGATGTTTTTTTTTAAAACTTAATGACAACACCAAGTGTTCATATCTTTAGTGATCATACAGCATCCATAACTGATGTCAGTGACAAGTTATCCACAACGTCATAAAACCATAACTTGCATGCATTTTGCTGACATATCACTGTCTTGCATTATCTCTGTTTTTAGGTACAATATTTACTTATGATAAGGCCTATTTTCAAAAACGAATTTGTCACTTGCAACAGTCTACTTGGAAAGCGCAAATATACTATCAACAGCTGGGACTACAACCAACTAAATGTTTGAAGGGCCGGATTTAAATGCAATGGATTTTTTTTCTGCAGGTAGATTTCCCCTCAGTGACTGTCATATGTGGAAATGTCGCCTACCCACAACACTGCATGAACAAGTGCTCCATTTTTACTTGCAAGTGTAACACGTTGTTGGAAGTAAAACAGAACATTGTCTAGCATATGGTTTTCCACACTGAGAATTGTAATACCGTAAGTGTAAACCACATCCTACTCACCACACTGAGCATGTGGTCCACCTTCTCGATGAGTTTGGGTTTGAGGTTGTGGAACTTGGAGAAGTCCATCTGCCTGAGCTGCTCCTGCATGCGCTCGATCTGCGGGAAGTCTCCGATGGAGATCTGCTGCTCCCGCTGGATCTGCTCGTACACCTTGTGAAGGTTATCAATCAGCTCCTTCTTCTTGGATTCTTTGCCGAACACCGACGGCATCTGGCCGCGAAGGTGGCTGATGATGTAGGCATGGACCTGCATGCACAACACAAGGAGAAACAGTTAGGACACAAAAGTACATGTACCTTAAATATGATTATAAGATACTCAACAGAAAGTGACTGATGATGTAAGCATGGACCTGTAGGAGGCAACAACAAGACAATGAACTATAGCACTAGCTGTAAATTTTCTATTCTGAAGTGTATGGGAGTGCTGTGTGTGGGTGTTTGGGGGGGGGGGCACATCTGGATGTCTGTCTTCCTGACCTGACGCCAAAACACCACAAACATCTGTCACATACTACTGTTCTGAATAAACTCTCTTTATCAGATGGAAAGGCTTCAGCTGCTATCCCATGTACATGTTTGTGTGTACTACACACTTGATAAACCTCAGTATTAACATAACTCTGCTGCCACACAGTGAGATGAAATATGTGATGCCCCATTCCAGGTGAACAAGATTCACTCCACTGTCAGATCAACATGTTTGGCTTTAACATGACTTTTTCTGCTGTTTTTGGCGACGTCTCAGGGAGGAGCCTAATGGTACAGTATTGTGTGCAATTCGCAAGAATTCTAGGAATCGTACAGGCATTTTGTCCACAGGAATGGAATGTCCACAGGCATGTGACCCACATCTATGCCCACATTCCTGGAAATTATTGGCGACGTCTCAGGGAGGAGCCTAATGGTACAGTATTGTGTGCAATTCGCAAGAATTCTAGGAATCGTACAGGCATTTTGTCCACAGGAATGGAATGTCCACAGGCATGTGACCCACATCTATGCCCACATTCCTGGAAATCAAACCTTTGGGAAGACCTCAGCTCCCTGCCGGGAATGCCCTACTTTCTGTGACCCCGGGGCTCGTTCACTATACACTAAGGGGGGAGTGCACTGTATCTGTATAGGTACCAAGTCTCTCTCAAAATCATGAAATGATGGCAGGGCCGCAGTGCCATGCAAACAATACTAGTAACCCTAACAGCAACCACCGTCGCCATGGCAATGTATGTTTTCATTGCCAGTCTTGTTCTGTTTACATGTTTGGCTATCCTTGGTCACATACATGTATTTCAAATGGACAATATCTAGTATGTGGAACACAAGTTCATCCTATTATTGATTCATCACATTCATCGTATATCAAACATTGTGACTACATAAATAATTCATTGTATTTATTGATTAATGTAGCACGCTGGCTATAATGTAGTGTGCACTGTGCAGCGTTCTAATTCTGGATGATTGTAAGGTTCAAATGCCAGCTTAGCTACAACAGACGAGTTATTTTACCCTCTTTGTGCAAACTGGGATTGCAGTCCTGTTGATGAAATGTAGTAAACCGTCAGTCCTGCATCTAAGGCCAGCACTCACACTGCAGCATGTACCTAACAACTTCACTGCTGTTTTACATCACTTGTCAGGTTACCACATTTGTGATTCAGAAGCTCCCAGTGTCCCAGTGATTACTCAGTTTACCGCCTGACTTTCACACATGCAGCTTGGTCGGCTGAAAGCTGTGAATATTTACACTTGAACTTGACCGCAAATGAACGTGTGTTTACCTTCCCCTGTCATCAACCCCACCCATAAGGAGCCTGCTAGTCTTGGCAGGAAGCATCCTGGTCTTGGCAGGATGAAAAAAAACACAGGAAGGTCTTCTAAGAATCCTGCTGTTTTGTCAATCAGGATTGAAAAAAATGCTTGCCAACAGAATCTTCTAATGCCAAGTCTAGTACTTTGAAGTACATGTATTTAGATAAGTTGTGTGAAATAACAGCTATTTTTAGGAAGCACAGGGTATTCTAGCAACTGCTTTCTCCTGCCAAGATCTGAGCCTAAAGCAAAGAAATAATGTATATATATATACTTATAAGTCTATCTTCTAGAATTCATCCTGCTTCCAAGAAGCAGTGTTCTTTCTGTTTTTTTACATTATTACTTCTGATTGCACTGTACAATCCAACACTATATATAAGTTTGTACGGTATAAACCACAGCACTTGAAAAGTGCTACAAGAGATCACCAGAGAGTCACTCCAAGGGGTCACCAGTGGCAGAATAACTGTACTTCCAACATACCAATTTGCATTTCTCCCTCTCTGAGCAAATATTAGAGCCGTGGAGCCTCCCCACATGTGACTGTATGTAAGGACACACACACATACAAGCAGCATCCTTCAGACAACAACCATGTACGGGTCTCACAGGTTCCGCCAACAATACTGGTACGCAATGAGGGAACTCTTTTCTGAACCCCCATCTGACGCATGCACAGAGGAAGGCTGCTGAAACAAGGTCAGGTTCCAAGTTTGAAAGGTAGGAGAACATTTACCCTTTTGGTGTTTTTTAAGGTGTGTTTTAGTAGTTGAATTGTTGTATGTGGTGACTGTTTTAGTACTGTTTGAGTGGCAAGGGATACTGTAAGTATCTATGTTGCAGATGTGTTTGTCATAAAACATGGGCCAGAAGACAGGCAACACAACAGCACAAGAAGCTGATACTAAATCTAGCACACTGGACTTGAGAGGTCTGACCATTTCCTTGAGTGACTTTTAACAATTGAATGGCAAAATCTCCAACTGAAAAAATGTTCATAAATTGAGTAGAAATTTGTACCACATTGAATCTTATACACTTTGAAGGAGTAAACTACTGTCTAACACATTCTACTAGAACCTTTATACCAAGCAAGTTCAATAAAAGGGAATAAACTAAACTTTGTTGACATCATCCAACAAAAAATACATGATGTACATGTGAGAAGGCAGCTTCTTTTGGATGATGTACAGTTTTGAGTAAACAACATAGAAAACTGAAGAATTTGGTAACAGTCAACAGTTGATTTTTGGTTTTCTCAGAGTACCGTATATTCCCTCCCATTACTTGTTTTCCTCGCATACTGGAAAATCCTGAAGCATCAAGAATGCCACTGAGCAGCATTCTATCTTCAGCCTCGAGCAAATAGGTCCACTATGTTATTTTACAAATGGGGAATGTTAACAATAAGTAGATGCACTTGTTCTGGTCACGTCCATCTGCAATTGCTGCATGCATGCAACTGTTACTTGTCCATGTTACTTGTTATGTGAGAAGCAGTGAATGAAGTCAGTTAAGACCCAGTGTGGTGACAGGGGCTCGAAGGTGACAACTGTTAGTTTCTGGACTGTCAGGACTCTGTGTAGCAGTTTGCTGGGACAAATAATACAGGGGTGAGAAATTCAGAGGATAGCAAAGTGGTTAGTAGTACGACTTGGTGAAGAAACAGACTTGATGCAGGTAACCTCTGGAAGTTTTCTTCATTTCCAGAATTGATGATAGAAAATATGTACTTCAATTTGTTATGTATGTACTTCAATATGCAATTCATAACATCTCAGCCTGTTACACTTTCTTTTCTGCTATAGCCAAAATTTTACACAAAAAGATACAGGCTCTTTATTGTAGAAAAATACTTGCAGCCCTGACTTTCATCATCAAAAAGTATGTCAAATGCAATGTTTTGTGTTCAAGCCTATAATTAGTTTCCTTGAACAATGTAAACACCTACAGTACAGGAACATATAAATGCTGACAGATCCCACACTTGTGGTGTATAACCTTTACTTGGGGAAAGTTTTTGGCTAAGCCCCAACTTCTGGCTGAAATAGGAATGTGTGAGGCATGACTGATCAATATCCACACTCCTTATCAGCTATCACAGGGGTAAATGGGTTTTCAGCCAGGGGGGAACATGCAAATGAGCATAACCCCAGCATCATGTGATATGTCTGTGATATAAACACCAGAGTCTCATACTCATAGTCATACCTGGCACTAGTAGCAGTCCTATGTTGGACAGAATCACAGATACCAGTACATGCCATTGATAATAATCTTATACTTCTACAGATAAGTGGATATTACTGTAGTACTAGTACTAGAGAGATTCAAACTCAAGAACATGTATGTTTTTCATCAATGACTTGATCATTTTCCTTTGAATAACATTGCCATTCATACAGGAGAAGAAAATATGTAATAAGTGAACAATGGTAAACCTTGTGAATTCACTTACTTTTGTTAACTTAGTACATGTATACTTAAACAGTTTGATAACCATGCAGGATCCCAAAATTTAGAAATTCCATTTAAGTTCATCTGTGGGAGGGAATGCAATGTCAGTTAGACATCCATTTAAACAATTCTTGGATCTGGGTAAAAAATATTCAAAAACAAACCAGCCTAAAAAATGCAGCAGCATTGTTCTTGGCAGAGGAAGTAATTATCCAAGAGATTTACTGGTCTTGAGCTCCCTCCAAAAACAACATTCACGAGAGTCTTGGTTTTCTAACCACGAGGAAACTTGACCTTGACTGTGGAACCTCCACCAGGGAGACCCAGTAACGGATCCCAGTGTTCAGTAATGGATGGAAGCCAACTGATCTCCTGTAAGTCATTAGGACTATGTCTGTCATGTCTGTCACACATCTTCCTTCCCAGGAATTATAGCACCTACATAAGGTACAGCACATGTGTTTCTTGGCGAAGAGGTAGAAGAGGGTATCTTTGAAGGTGAGGGGGTTGGGTGGGTGGATAAAAACTAAGAAAGGGATAAAATTGGGTTGGCATGCTGAACTGTAACCTAGTCTGACCCATTTCTCAGCAGCTTGCAGCACCTGCCTGGCCTTATGGGTTGATGAAGGATACGTTGCATCATCCTTTAGGGCTTGGTGCATAGAAGTCCAGAGGAAGTGTAGTCTGAAAACAACCTCTTATGTTTCAAGTTTAATATTTGCCAGTCCAAGGAAAAAGATATTAGATTCTCCATCCTGTTCAGTTTTCCTGGCTAGTGTAAGTTTGTAGGAGTGGGAGGAAGGACCTCAGCTACAGCCCCTGTGTCCTGGGATATGACCTATATCAATCACAGTAGGGAAGATCACACACAGACACAACCTGTGGCTACTGGCCAAAGATCAAATTTCTGAGAGCCTGAGTGGAAACAGGAACTTACCAGAGTGAAGACTTCTAGTCTGGTATCCAAACATATTATTGAGTCTCTTTTGTCCTCTCCACAGAAAGGACAAAAGAGACGTGGCAGTTATAATAGGTTTACTTTAGATACCAAGCTAGAAGGCTTTGGTGTATGTAAGCTCAGGTCAGATGTAGCAGTCCTATAGATAAACTCCTTGTAAAGTGGAACTGTATCCAGTCTTAGCTTACAAGTTATAGAAAACTATTCTGCCACATGTTATAACATGTAAAAGCGATGAAATATACTCAGATATGTCTGGTTTAATGTGTAAGGGATATTCCCCAAGCTTTTTTTAATAACTACAATAAACATTGTACCATGGCTTAACATCATACCTTATGGACTACAACCTAGCAGCTGCCTAGCAGCAGGCAAGTCAGGCAAATGACATCAGTTGGGATTCAATCTCTCAACCTTCTGTTCCAGACATATGATAGCCAAACTACTGGATCTTGTATGCTGACAATACATACAAATTTCAGCACAGCCAGTACTGGCAACTGCATCATAATTAAACTCACCTTAGCAAGCCTTGCTCTCTTGATGAGGTCGTTGAGTTTTCTGAGCGCTGCGTTCCTCGGCAGACTCTGCAGGTCTGCAAACAGGTCGTGTTCCTCCGCCTCGAACAGTCGTCTGTTGATGTCATACTGGAGAGGCTGGTCCCAGAACGAGCCGATGTACACACGCGCTACCTCGGGCGTGTTGATAACCTACATGTGGGAAATAGAACAAGTTGTAAGTTTGATGAAAGTTAGACAGCCATGCATGTCATGCTTCTTCAGTAAGAAATCACTACTTTCTAGATAAGAATTGGTTTATTAGTGATAGGGCTGCATGTACATTAATATGTGTTTAGGTACCGTTACAAATACTGAGATTCTAGTGTAGATCCAAACCTGTACCTGTACTGAAACAAGTTTGGCCAAGTATATGTATTTATGTAAGGTATACACATGTAGCCAATGAATGGGCTTTTCTGTGACAAATTGTCATCTTTGCAGAATTCACATATTAGCTCAGTACAGTAAGGTTTGAGGTTTCACAATATACTTTGAAAGGGTATACCTCCCTATATGCTGTAGCATCTTCATTTTTGTATAACCAATTTGACAAATGCTGTATACATGTACTACTACTAATTTTGATACTTATCTAGCAAAGCTTCCAAAGTTCTGGTGTTTCCTAATTTATAGCTTACTGCTACTGTGTTAGCCTCCTTCGCAGACTTGTGAGCGGCGTTATTTTTTTCGGCGACCGACGGCAGTTATGTCGCGGAGGGACGGTTTGCAGCCAAGGGAGTTTGCCGGGGAGAGAAGGTTTCGCCCCTCAACAAGTCTGCTATCACTCGGCGACTCAAAAGCCCAATTAAAAAACACTTAATACCATTTGGCATGGATGTGCGAACTTCCCGCAATAAACGCCACGGCACACTAGCAAAGGGAGGTTCACGCCCCGTTGCCCGGTGTCGGCGGTGAGCTACAACTTTCTAGGTCGGTCGCCGATCAATCGCGTCTTTAGAACGCCACCTATTCCCGAAAAGTAACCCCTATCCACTCAACAAAATCCCGTAGCATTACAGCTGCTGCTAAAAACAAGCTTTAAACGACAACCACAAAGAAACTGCAACTTCAAAACGTGTTTTTGCAGGGAGACGTCGGCACAAATAAACAATGTGCGGCCATGTTGTTTTGTTGGTGGCGGGTTGGGTTGTCTCACTGATGGGGGGAAACTAGCGCACTACAGCAAGTTTCGTAATAGAAAAGATGGCAAATTTTACCACCGAAAATAGTACTTGTGCTAGTGTCTTTGTACATGATGCTTAAATATTCACAATTGTTGCTCAACCAATGTTGGGCCCCTTTCTTGTGTTGAAACATTCCGCTAAAACGCAAGCCGAAAACATGCCAGCCTACCCCTCGCGTATGTGTGAATTACCCTTGCGCGAACATGTGAATTGCCCCTGCACGAACATGTGAATTGCCCTTGTGCGAACATGTTAATAGTCTCTATGAAAGGCTGGCTTAATCCCCGTCCCTTTGAGTCGCCGAGTGATAGCAGACTTGTTGAGGGGCGAAACCTTCTCTCCCCGGCAAACTCCCTTGGCTGCAAACCGTCCCTCCGCGACATAACTGCCGTCGGTCGCCGAAAAAATAACGCCGCTCACAAGTCTGCGAAGGAGGCTACTACTGTGTAAGGATCAGTACTATCCACTGACATATCAGGTCACCAACCTTTGACCCCTTGGGCAGTCCATTTATTTAATCTCCTTATTAGGTTATAGGGCTGTCAGACAAAGGCGTGGCCCTGTCACATGGGTACAAACCTTGTTTGGGTAATAAGTAAACAATCAAGAGTGCCTTTGTAAACATCCTGAAAAGTCACGTTCACTTGTACTGTACAATAGCCAGATTCCTATGAGAATGTCTAGTACCATGGATGATACAGAACTGAGCCTGTTCATTCCAAGCCTCATCTGGTACACATTTTCAGACATAGCTTCAGACTGTGAGCTATGTCATATGGGACAGATATGTAGATGAATTTTGCTTCTCAATTCATTGACAGAAGATACTATATGCTCTAAATATCACACTGGCTGGACATCTGGTTTGCAAACAAAATGTTGGTTTTCCCTGTACGAAAAATTGCTCATTTGTGAATTTCAAAGCTGTTTCCATAATATCCTGTCTGTCTTACTTCCTATTTCAAGATTCAACTTTCTGCTCCACACACTTCCTCAAAGTCACAGTTATGACGGTGCCATGTTGGCACTTAGTCAGTGTTTGTCATGTTTTGTCCTACACGTAGCATAAAATCAGGAAGTTATGTTCAATTCACTTTCTCCAGGAAAGAGTTAACCAAGGAACAAAATCGCACCTGCTGTCTATCTGTATCTACATTGGTCAAACTGTACAACTGCCTTTTGACAAAAGAAGCACCAGCTTTGCAGACCGATTGGTCGCCCATTAACTACTACCAAGTGTTGTTTTCAGTTATCTAAGGAAGATGCCTCTACTGTTTTTGATTACAATTCACACTCTACACTCTTCCTGTTCCTCACCTTGCCTAGTGACCACATGAGAGCACCATACACCCTCATCAGCTGTTGGTGGTCGATCATGTCGGATTTGTTCAGCACAATGCGAATCTTGTCGTCATTTCCCCGCAGTGCCTCGATACCTCGACGGAACTCATCCGAGATGTCGAGCTTGTGGGCGTCGAACAGAAGGATGATTCGGTCCACACGCTCCGCAAACCACTCTAGTACACCAGCAAAGTCATACCTGGACAGATCAATATTCCATATTTTTAAGAGTTGCCAATTAACAGTTAACAAAACTGTCAATGAATGTTGGCTAGTTCTTGACCTTGGGGTTTAACAATTTGGTTGGAGGGCAATAATATTGTTTTTATTTTTGAAAGTTTCTTTTGTTTAAGGAAAATACAGTCATTGCTAGATAATCTG
Source organism: Branchiostoma floridae x Branchiostoma japonicum (assembly GCA_013266295.2). Taxonomy (NCBI): domain Eukaryota; kingdom Metazoa; phylum Chordata; class Leptocardii; order Amphioxiformes; family Branchiostomatidae; genus Branchiostoma; species Branchiostoma floridae x Branchiostoma japonicum. The sequence continues at coordinate 16,052,945 of CM023840.1, forward strand.
ATCCATTTAGTAGATTTACCAAGGACATTTCAGCAATGACGTCAAGAGACTTCATTTGTCATTAAGTTGTGTTGTTGACATATGAATAACTGAGGCGTGCATCTCATTTCGATAATTTCGTATCAGTTATAGCGGCTTACACTAGTTATAGAGTGGTTAGACGTATTTTCAACAACAGTGCGCAAGGAAGCTATGTGTGTTTACGTCTGAAACTCTACCCGTCTAGTGGCGGCATGGCCACGTCTACACACTACACACCCGGCTAGTACTACACCTGACATTTTACACACACACACACACGCCCCGCAGCCATGCCTACCCTCTGGCCGTCCTCTGCTTCTCCCCTGACAGGATCCCGGGCGTGTCCACGAACGTGAGGCTCTCCAGCACCGGGCTGGGCAGCTGGGAACACTGGAACCTGTTCAGGAAGGCGTTGCCGAACTTGGACAGCGGGCGGAACTGTTTCTTGGGGTCCATGACGAGCGCGTTGCCCGGGATCACCCCCTCCGACTCACTGTGCATCACCGCGATGAAGCGGTCTGTCGTGGGCTCAGGGCCGATCCGTATGCCTGGGAACTCCCGTTCTAACAGGTATCTGATGAAGGTGGTCTTCCCTGTCGAGTACTGACCGACCAACAGCACCATTGGCTTCGCATCGAAGTCCGGATCGTCCAAGGCCGGCGAATGGAAGTCATGGAACTTGTAGTGCTCCTCTAATGGAAAAAGTTTATCCCTGTAAACCTGTTTTAGCCCCTCAACGACATTCCCATAGACGTGGGGCACGTCCGAGTCTTTAGTTTTCATCCAGCTGAACATCGTGAGGATTTTCTCTCCCTCCGATCGCTGTAAAAGTTGAAAATATTTAGCCTCCACTGACTGAGACCACGGCGAGACTCTGAGTCATGAGGCGGGTCTTCCCGGAAGTGATGTCACCATCCTGCATCATGGGTATTCTTTACCTTTGACATCATTCATTCGCCACAACCCAAAAGCGACATTTAGCGATTTTACGTATTATTACATACCTGGCATTATACTTTACATACCCGGCAGTCAGAGATGCCCTGCTGTCATGTCAGAAAATGTTACAATCTTCCACCCCAACATTAACCACAGGACATTAACCACAGGAACCACAAAATCAACATACCATAACGTTACATAAGAACCGCATTGGAAGACGAGGACTTTCTTCAACCAATGGTGCCGAAATAGGAGCATTTTGCTGGCTGATACCCATCAATATGGGAAATCATATTTTTTTAGATGAATACAACATCTCACAAAATTTCCAGAAGTATCCTAACGTTAGCAACTAACAACTTGACTACAACTATCCTGGTAAATATTGATTGTCAAGTTGGCCAAAATAATGTGTCACATTTTACTTCCACTGATAGAAATACAAATCAACGTAGAGGTAACTGTTAACGTTAAGGATATTAGCTACCGGTACTTCATAATTTATTTACAGTACCCTAGACAACTGGGGAAAGCATCCATTGGTCTACTTTACAGTACTATGACTTTTTTATGCTCTCAAAGTTCATGTATTCGTGAATTTTGTTTCTATCCTAGGGCAAGAGTGGCTAATAGTGGATAATACTAATAGAGTTGATTTGTAAATGTTGATATTGTCACTGTGTTGTGTGGAGGTAGCTTGGAGCCTCTCGCAAAATTCAATTTTCAGCTTTAAATATGATAGAAGGCTTGGGCGTTTGTGCCGATTGTGTTGGACGTCGAAGTGTTTGTGTTATATAGTGTGTTTGTGTGTTTATGTTAGTGTCAACGTAGCGTAAGCCTTTAAGTAGCGAAATTTCCACAGGACTTCAGGTACAAAAGGCTATGTCTTTGGTCTAGACATGCAGTAGGTAGGACTGAAGGATTGGGGGGGGGGGGGTGCAAGCGAATTGCTTCCAAATCTTTTCCAGATGCAATGTTCCCGCGCCGGGTCCAGACAATGGCTTCCTTGACTTCCATTCCAAATCCCCTGAAACGTAACATGGCATGGAAACATGTTGAGGGAATTGAAACGAAAGCTCTTCCTCTTTTCTACACGAAAACCTGGTTGAGTCGCTGCCAAAAATAACCAGCCTTTGTCGTTTGTGGTCGTCTGTGTCACAGTGTGTGGGATGTTTTGGCGCGAGTTTTTGCCTCACACGATAGCCTAAATCCAGTTGTTCACGATCCAGAGATCAAGGTAAAGTTGTATTGAAGGTCAAGGTGAGTATCTCCCGGGTCAGTGACGGCGGTTTTTCAGATGTGTTCTTCTATAAACGCTGGGTGTTGTGACCCTTTCTGTGTACCGGATCACCGTGTGCTGCTGGGCCTGTTACCCTTCAGTCCTTTTGATAAGTCGGAAAATTCCTCTGCAGTGAGGTGGTGAATCCGCTGTGAGTGGGGCCCTTGTACTGAGCTATGTGCTGGTGAGTGGTGGTGCGTTGGTGTAGGCAGATTCTAGAGAGTCACTAGCCAGGAAAAACTAGCCTTCGCCAGTCTGCTGGGCTGAATCCAGAGCTTTCTCTGCTAGCTATCTTCCTAATGATTCGCCCTACTAGTATTTTAGCCTATTTCTGGCCACCTCGTCGTAGCAACCTGTTCAGGTAGGGGCTCACTGGCCTGTGTCGTGGGCAAGTCTTTTTAATACATGATGTAATATATTGTGATGTTTTACTACATTTACCTGTGTATAATGTAACTGCGACGACTAACGTTGATATGTGACTATATGAACTCTCCAAGCAGAGGTTGGTGGGAAAGATTGGTATCTTTACTATATGCCCCGTTTTTTTTCTGTCGCTAGTGTGGGGAGTAGTGACAGAAAAAAACGGGGCATATAAATTATAATAAAGGAAACAATCTTCCCCACCAACCTCTGCTTGGAGAGTAACTATATGAGAGAGGCTGAATATTTTATAACACAGCTAGTGCACTCACATGCCAACTACATTCCTCTGCTATTCTCTGAGAGTCTGGTGGATTTGGTCTACAGACGTTGAGTGTCCCCATTCGCATTGTAAACAATTTCCACTGCAGTTCGGCAGCTTCTGCCCAAAGAACAATGCATGTTCCCTTCCGCGCCAAGTATTCAAATGGCATTAGCTAATCTGTTTGTTGAGTAGGCGTGGCGAAAGGGTTAGTACTAGTAGTTGCCCAGGCGGGTGGGGAGAGGTTTAATTGGTAAGGGACATGTCGCTAATAACTTTTCACGGTTGGGTTTACAGCCGGAGGGCGTGTGACGTCAGCTTCTGAAGCGGTACCAGCCTGCGTGTTCTGCTGACAACAACAGACTTCTGGGTGCGTGTGGATCGGTCTCACTTCCACGGAAACACAACCAGGTGACGACACAGCATTGCCGCGGTCCGCTTCCTGTCTGAACCCGGGCTATTACAGCGCGAGTCCCGCTGAGACCATGTCGGACACGACGTCGGGAATATTGGACTTGCCTGCGGTCCCTGTCATCTGCTCTCTGCTGCTCGGGATCCCTCTTCTAGTCTGGTTCTTTCGACGGGACTCTGGGGAGAGCAAAAAAGGTCCTACTCGCGTTGTTAGAGAGGAAGAGAGTGCCGAGAAAAAACAACATGATAGTGCACAAACAGACGGTGTGCCGATGGGCAAACAAGAAAACGTGTCCGGTTCGGAGAGTTACAATCACACAAGCTCTGTAGAGTGTCGGAGAACAGAGCTACCAGAAACATGTGGAACAGTCGAGGCAACGACAGACAGCGAAGACGATGGAGACTTGTCGGAAAGTGAGCAGGCCATTATTCCGAGAACATCGACAAAAGGGACAATACCTGAGCAGAAGAAAGGTGGGTGACAATACGTGTTATTAGCCAGGCATGTGGGTATATTGCGATGTGTATTGGCTGTTGTAGCGAAAGGGCACTAGAAAACCGGTGCATATTGATAATTTCAACACAAAATACGCGTTCGATCGAAAACCTTACAAACCAGCTACTGCACTTGTGTTTTGTGGCCTTGTGTGTCAGGTTGTGTTTCAGGAGGGGAAGGATATGAGCGAACCGTTCAGACAGGAAGTCAGCGCGCCCAAACTCGGCACGCGGCTGACATGAAATACGGCCTACACGGCTACAGACTACAACACACAACGGCGTTTTGCAGACGAATTTCTCAGCAAACATTCTGTTATATGAATACACATTACACTGCATTGTGCATGTAGAACAAAAACTACTTGTTAATCGTTACCCTAATGGCCGTAGCAACAAATGATAAATGCAGAAGTACATGTAATACACCACAGTTAACCTATTAATCATTAAAATTTAAAGGCCCGGCGGACTGTGCCCGGTGGTGCAGGGCCAGGTCGTGACCCCGTTTGTGGCTGCCGTTTGTCACGGTGCTTGCGGTCCCTCCGGCAGCACCAACGTTGAGTTATGTATTTGGTACTGAGAAGAAGTGGCCACTGCTAAACTAGTCGCTAAACGTTTCCAGCCTTGCGACTGTTCTTGATCCAAATTGTTCGCTACATCGTGGCTACAGAACTATCATCGTGAACGGACCAACCCAGTGTACTGTAATAATTATTGCTCTGCAGCGTTGCTCTCCAAATCTGGCTTTCCCACCATAGAGTTTTGGCTATTGTACTAGTTTTTGGTTCAGAACTTCAGACCTACAGCGCTGTGAGTTTAGCGCGACAGTTGTGTTTAAAAAGACAACAGAAGAGAATGTGGTTGGTTGGCTACTGGAAACGTTTCGTAAAATCGTCCACCATTAGTCGTTGCTACAGTCTTTTCCGGTCAACCTGTTGATACAACACCAGGTAAACATGTACTCAGTAAAGGTCACAAATTGCCCCAACACTAGTACTCTCCACCGCAAACTGTCCGCGAACTAGATAACGACGTTGTGCTACAAATACTCTAGCCCGCAGTAATGCCAATTGGCACGGGAAATTAAGAGCGCCTTCAAGTTGAAGCGCGATATCTTTTTGAATGATGGCTGGAACTGATTGCTGAAAGGAGCCAGACGATTAGGTCAAACTGAAATAGAAGATATGTCACCTCGACCTGATATAGATTTTCAGACATAATAGAGCGTGCGGACCAAGTTCACAGCACACGCAAAGGCTGAGAAATATTACCTACACCCATTTTTGAAATAACTACAGACCGCAAATTTAGCTTGCTTGTTTGATGTTTGAAAATTGGTAGCAGCTTCTACTGACGACATATTCGATACTTCTCAGTGATCTCTATGTTTCACCCAACAGGCTTTAAAACAAAGTCCCAGGACAATTTGTCTCCACTCAAGATGTTTAGTATTGGCGGTATTTCTCTGGACTAAGACGTATTTTGTTAACGTCTGTGATTTCTTTATCTGCCATGTTTGCTTTTCTTTTCTTTTCTGTAGTCTTCCCGCTCTTCTCTAGCGGACTGCAGCTGGTGTCTCTGAGCTGTGTGTGGAGGCTGGCTCGCACCGCTATTATCTCTGTGCGACTCGGTATGCCATGCATGCCGTCCGCTTCTGTTGCCCGTCCCTTGTCGTGCCTTGCTCGTGTGCCGCTGCTGTAGTTACTCCCTGTCTCCGATGTAAGCTATCCTAATCTTTTGTTAACGAAGTGCTGCAGGTCAGAGAACGTCCACAATGCACGACAAGCATGCTAGCACCCATGGCACCGGCTGGGGCGTAACAGCTGATGCTCAGCCTTTATCGTCTTGCGACCTGCCCCTATGTGTATTCCCCGAGCAGATTTAAGGCTTCACAATGATTTTGTGGTGTTTTTTTTATGTCTTTCACATGAAAATAGGGCAATGAGAACAAAGGCGACACTTGAAAGACGTACAAAATACTAAAAAACGACGTAACAAAAATGCGCCAAAGCCATACATCTGCTTGGAGATTAACCTCTCCCGCTCAGATTGACCCCCTAACTCCAACCGTACCGACACTTGACTCCTATCGGCAGGTTGTGTGGCTTAACACGTTTTCTGGGTTGTGAGTGGACTGGAGAGATTAAACAGCGGCTGTTGTGATACGTTTGTGTAGAGTACAAAGTGCATGCAGGCTGTCGCCTGGGACCTAACATGTCTGAAACACCAACAAGTATGAGAGAGAGGAAATTCTTCCCCACTGACGCCACCCCTTGTGGTTTTGGGCAGGCTGCACTTGGCATGTCCGATATTTGCAAACGATATGTAACACAATAGCACCGGCTTAAAATATAAGTGCTGTTTGCGGCTCAGTTCCGAGAATGGGGGAGGGATGGCACGCGTCGGAGTTACCATGGTGACAGCTGTTGTTGCACGGTCAAATCGGCATCTCGGCCATCTCACATGACGTTATCGGAAGAACTCTTTAAAAGTTTATATAAAAAAAATAAAGCTTTGTAAAAGCTATGGCTGGTAGGTTTTCATATATAGTTCTAAAAGTAACAAACCTGGTGGTAAAGGTGCGGTTTGGTCCCATCATTTCTGGGATGACAGCGCAAAGGTATAACTTCAGTAGGAAAGGTTCGGGCCAAGCCGAGAATTGACTCCGCACTGGTAAAGAAAAAGGCCTGTCAGAAAGTCGGTGCCATTTTCTACCCCGCTATATCCCGCTTAATTACACCCGAACCTGGGTTACTAAGTATATGACTGTGGTACATCAAGTCGGCTGGGTGGAACTTCGATTTACACAGTTACACTGACAACGCAGAGGAAATTCACTGGATCTGTACTACAGGAATGGCGATTTACTATAGTATGAAGTGGTGATCACGGAGAAATCTCTGTGTAACACAAGGATCTCCCACACACGGGGGTGCTGACAGGTTGGAGAGGGATGGGTTACTAATAATCGCCCTACCGAAGCAGGGATGTAGTTTATGGAGCGCCTGTCAATGGCATGACGGGAGGGGGGATAAACCAGTAGGGGAAAACTGAACCTTCTCTGACTGGTGACCTCCTTTCTACAGTTTATTCTGCCCCGCTGGAGCGGATTCCACTGCCACAGAACGATATGAAAACGTGCAAAAACTACACATCTGCTTGGTAATTAATAGATGGAATAATGACACGGTCTGTTAATTTCTGGTCGATAATTTCAACCACTCTGACTTAGGGCCAATTAATATATATTCATGTCGGTCAACTTCGCTAGAGCTAATAATTTTGCAAGCAGTCAAAATACAGGAAGAACCAACACTAACCGCGCTGGCATACAAAAAGCACATTACGTCCTAACCTAACATAGAAGTGGAAGGGCAATAATTGTCATATTCAGTAAATATGGTGGAATCATCCAGATTTCGTCTTGGTCTGAGTCACAGATGCAACGAAAACAACTTCAAAACGTAATGCGGAACGTGCTTTTAGGCCGGGCAAAAATGTACACAACTCTGCTCACTTCAGCAGGGAAAAGAACAACAAGAAAGTCGACACGATTGCAGTTCGCAGGCATCAGATGGCCTCGGGCTTTCATCAGTACAGTGTACTTGTTCACTTGGAAAACTACAAATCGAGCCGACTGTCAGGTTGAAAAACGGTGTAAAAACACATTGTTAGACACGCTGAAAGACATCGAACACGCCGTACGCTTCTTGTTAGTATCGTATTTCATATGGTATCGCATTACAGTTATGAACAGGATAGAGCCAATGTACATGTATACGACTGATTCGAGTTCGGCATGTTGCCCCTACATGTAGAATTGACTGCAGCCCATAATATTCTAACAAAATGTGTTCCCCAAGAACAACAAACTGCCACAAGCTAGAACAAGATGGAGTTACAAAAACACGCCGTTCACAAGAAAAACTAGAGTTCCACGACCTCATACCTTCGCCAAATGAGGCTACCCTTTATGACTGACAAATGATAGATTTCACCCCTAATTATGCAAATAAGATCCTCATTTGCATGAAGTACATCAGTTGATCATATTCTCCTCCCAATGACAGTGTTATCTTAACAAGGAAGGTAATTCTAGCATTTCCTCATAAATTATGCAAATGAGGTACTGATTTTAATAAGTTATGTTGAATGATGTTCACCTCCAGTCAACTTCAAACTGCGCAAGTATGAAATTGCCAACATCAACCACTATGGAATTATAGTATTTTCTAATTAATTATGCAAATTAGGTCTGCATTTACATAATTAATATATGGCGATGTTACTCTCATTCTTAATTACACATGTTGCAGGGTATAATAGTCCTATCATGGAAGGTACCTGAATTATAGAATTCCTTCATTAGTTATGCAAATTAGATCATAATTTGCATAATTGCCATCTAATGATGTCAAGCATCACTTCAGCTACCTACACACCAAACATCAAGACGATCCGTCGACCGGTTATTGAGTTATCCTACTTTAAACATTTTCATACAAATGGCCCTGCAGTTCCAGAGCAAGCCGCTAGGGGGCCCAAACTTACATCACTTCTTCCCGAGCACAAGAGCAACCTACCATCCATAAATCATCACCCTAGCATGTCCAGATCACGAGATATCAAAACCGGAAGTTCCGCTGCAGTACCATAGCAAGCCGCCAGGGGGCCCAAAATCTAATCACTTCGAGGTCTCATCAAGACCTACCCACCTACCAAATATCAAGATAATCCATCTATGCCTTCTCAAGTTATGCTGTTGACACACAGACAGACACACAGACAGACAGACACACACAGACACACACACAGACACACGGCCACAAAAACATAACCTTCTTGGCGAAGGTAATAAAACGTTCCAGGCACCGCTGGCTTCAAGTCATGCAAAGTGTTAGCCCTGACATTTTTGCTGATGACAGTGTCTTGTGTACTCGTGATTACAAGTGGTTACCTGTAGTCCTAATGTGCAACCTGGGCCGACTAGACTTGCCGTCAGATAAAACCAGGTGTACGCGATGTCAATGGTCCAGGTTCAGAGCCAAACTCGCTTGCCTGTTGTCAATCGCTCGAGCAGAATACTAGACAAGTCTCACGATAATTTCGACGGCAACAAGAACAACAGAAGCAACAACAATGACAACAGCAGTGAAGCAGCCTGAGATAGACCACCCAACTCAATCTCATGCACCCGTTTGTCTTGCAGGATCCTGGCTCAAGTCTCTGGAAGACGACCTGCTGAACGACGATGACTTCTGCGATTTCGAAGATGAGGACGAGGAAGGAAATGAGGAGGAGGAGGCTGCTAGGTTTCCTAAAGAGGAGGCCAAGCTCATTGACGATGTAGATTCTCCTCCTGTGCGACACAATGGCTACATTGAGGACAGACTGGAAGACTTCTCTGATCAAACCAAGATGAAGGCTCCGACGAGAGGTGAGTTGTTCTGGTTCTATGCTGTCTTTTCGACTTCTTTTCGATTGAGTATAAGTGCATTTCTTACCCATACTATATCTGTAATCCTACTAAATGATTTGCTTTTGATTCGTATAAAACTGACAATACCACGAAAATAGTGAACATTACATCGCCCAAAATCCGAACCATCGCCCAAAATCCGAACCAACCTGTCACCTTCACTAAAAATCCCTATTTTTGGTCCTATTCATCAGCTCCCCCTAGCGCCAAACTTAGGACCAAGCAGTTGGGACCAGACCTGCTAGACGCTGTTGTCCTGGATAACGGGTCTTACAGCATTAAGGCTGGCATAGCTGGTGACTTCTCCCCTACAGCCAACATCAGGACTGTGATCGGCAGGATGAGAGGAAACTACAACGAATTGTACACCAGTGATGGTGATAAATACATAGGAGAGGACGCCATTGCTAGCCAGGGGCGCCTTACGTTCGAATACCCCATGCAAGGTAAGGCTATTAGTAAATTAGCTACTTGTATGTATACTCTGACAAGCATCGACATGATGTTTTAACCATAACTTACAGGGAGTTCTGAAGCATATTAGATCCATCCCTACTTGTTGTTACTGGCTTGAAAGCCTCCTTTGTTGTTTAGTTCGTACGCCAAAATTGGCATTCCCGCAGGGTATGTACTAAGAACCGCCGTTCCGAACATGTGTACATTTAAACTGTCTTGCAGACTGTATCTAAAAAGTATGTTGTTGCACGTGAGAACAGGACAAAAACTAGATTTCCTTTCACAATCATTTCCTTTGTCTTAGATGGAAGCGTTAAGAACTGGCGGGACCTGGAGGAAGTATGGGACTACGTGACCCGTTCGGAGCTGGGGAAGAGCCTGGGTGACCGGCCGGTCATCGTGACCGACACCATGGCGATGACGAGGGAACAGAGAGAGAGGCACCTACAGGTTAGGTTAGGGTCTTGGATCCGGTTTAATCGCTGGCATGACCCAAAAAAAATGTAGATTGACAGAAAGTTGACAAAAATACAAAATGGCGAAAAGGTGCCGGTAAAAGGTGCTACAGAATGTCAGAAGGTTGACCGAAACGTACAAAATGACGGAAAGAATACAGATTGACAGAAACGTAACAGAAAATGCTGAATGATTTTAAAAATGCACTTTTTGCAAACCTGTAACTGTAAGTGAAGAAAAATGCACTAACGCTGTATGATCGCTCCTATATTCCATGCCTTCCTGAAGTGCTGAAGTACAAATCGTGTTTTGTTTGTATGGATGTCCAGGTTCTGTTCGAGACGTTTGATGTGCCGGCAGTTTTCCTGGTGCAGCAGGCGGCCATGGCTCTTCATGCCCAGGGCAAGTCCACAGGACTGGTGGTCAGCAGCGGCCACGGCGTCACCGAGGTGGTGCCTGTGTACGAGGGGCACTGCATAGAACATGCGTCAAGAAAGGTCAGCAGAATTTTGCCTCGATTTACTTTTAGGAAGGACAGGTAACAAATCTAAATTTTGGCTCATCGAACCCAAATCCATGTTAACTAATCAAAGGCAGAAAGTCACTTTCTGCTAGGGGCAGATGTGAGAGACGGGGAATGTACCTCAAGCGACCAAAGTTATTAATCGGCTGCCTGTTTTAGTGCCGCACCATTTTAAAGCTGAACCCTCGTGTACGAAGATGGGACAAAATTTTCGCTAACATGATTTGATACTTCGTTTCCCTACGCCAGTTGCTGTTCTCCGGTAAACACGTGACAGACCAGCTAGGGCGGCTGCTGCAGTTTGAGCGAGGTTACACCTTCACATCCTCTTCCGAGATGGAGATCCTCCGGAAGATCAAACAAAAGATGGCCTTCGTCGCCACCGGTAAGCGAAGCGTCCCTATCTGGAAGCTAGAAACCATCACGCTTTGGTGTTTGTTTGTTTGTTGTTGTTTTTTTGCCAATATTATGCAGCAGGTTATAACCACAATTTTTTTTCTCCGACGTTTTCCAGATTACGACGCCGAAATCCGAGAGAAGGAGGCCCTCCGGTCGGAGCCCACGGAGTTCACTATGCCCGACGGGAACCCGATCTCTATTGGGAACGAGCGGTTCAAATGCACAGAGCCTCTGTTCCGCCCGGAGGAGGCAGGGGTTCACGAGCAGGGAATACACGAACTCATCCTGCAGGCGATCGACAGGTATGCTTTCAAAAACATTCGATACAAAGATTACAAATGAGAGAGATAGGGAGGAAATAGGAAGAAGTGTAAAAGGAACGGGCTAGGAAGGATCGTAGAGATATCTCCAAAAGTGTCGCTGTACAGTCCGTGGCCTTTTTGTGATACTAGTAGTTATAGGAGCCACTGATTTTTCTGCGGTATAAATTGCAAAATGTCATCCCACTGTTTTTGTTCCCGGCCTGTAGCTGCGACACGGATCTGCGGTCTCAGCTGCGGAACAACATCCTGGTGTACGGTGGGAACACCAAGCTGCGCGGCTTCGTGCCGAGGCTACGGTCGGAGCTGAAGGGTTGCAGCGACGGGGAGACGTTCCACCTGGACGCGCCCTCGGACCGAGAGAACCTGGCCTGGATCGGCGCGTCCATCCTCAGCGCCGACCCCAGCTTCTCCAACTGTTGGATCACTATGGAGGAGTACGCCGAGAGTGGCGGGAAGATCGTCCATAGGAAGTGTTTCTAACAAAAGTCAAGCGGTGCATGTACGAGTATAAGATGGATAGTCCTAAAGCCAACCATTGTGTTTGCACAGAAGTATGCCCCATTGACGACGCTATGACCAGCCTCTCAAGTAGTTGGACTCAGATTAGTACTATACTGAGCTCATGCTATGCGAGTCCGTTGTCGTCAATAACGGGGACAATGGTTGGCGTTAGGACTATCCACCCGATGTATCTACTCAACCAAAGATAACCGTTGACCATGATAACGAACCTCGTACATTACTTCCTCATGCTGAAGGACGTCCTCTCTTTGCAAACTCTTTGAACTTTACAACTATGCAACGATGTTTTCGGTAATTCTATAAACGGTTAACAGCACAAACGTCCCTCATTGCTTGCTGCTACAACAGTAGGGCCTAGTCGAGGGTGCTACAAAGTACGAATGTTTTACGAACTTATTGAATATGAACTTTAACACGTGTATAACGAGTTTGTTCGGACGTCAAATAAAAGATGAAATGTACATTTTTGGGCTTCAAGTGGAAAATGATGCTACAATATTATTCCTTGTGACTTTGTAAAAAGATAAAACAGTGTACATTGAGCCATTTTATCTTGTGTAAACCATTTCAGCTTTCCAGACATTTAACATTTCTGACAGAGCCAAAAACGTTTGAAATGATATGTCTTACTATGTTAACATTTATGCAGAGCAGTGTTAAGACGAAAAAGACAAGAACAAAGACAAAAAGGGTTACGCTTGCTTCTTTTATGATGCATATTTTCAAAATGTTTCTTCATGATGGTGGCTGTGCCAAGGAAATATACAGCAAGTAGTAAGAAATAGAAAAAAGAAAGAATGGATTACGTATGATAATGATGACATTACTGCTTCTTTTCAGCAACACAGCTAATAACTACCGGTATGTATAGATTATGGAAAGAGACCAGTGTGCAACTGACATCTTTTGAAATTGTTCTGAATGTATATAATGCAAATGTCACCAATGTCTGTCATATGGATAGGTTTAGTCACATTACACACATTCTACATGACCAAAATCACGGATAAGATCATCTTTATGATCGAATAAAACTGAAGCCCTTTCTCATGTCTACTTCATTTTTTTTCTCATCAAAGCCTTGTACAACATTTCCTCCGTAACATCTGAATCTAATCTAATCTAATCCATACTCTCATATTCCTTCTGAACGACATACATGAAATATTCAATTCCATGATGTGTGGAAATTTCCTTAAAAGTCACTGTAGCTTTATCTCTGATTGTCACGTCATTCAGTAGCGTTAGCCTGATGTCCGGGTCCTCGTCAGAGAACTGTAAGAGCTGGCCGCCACACCGGAGCACCCGGAGGCTCTCTTGTATCACAGTCTTTGCCAGATCACTGCCTCTGCTGCTCCTGATAATAACGTCTGTCGTGCCCTTGTCCAAGACGACATCAAAACACCTGTCCTTAAACGGAAGTTGAGAGGCGTCGGCCATCGTAAACAGAAGGTGTGACTCCGAATTTCGAACAACTCTTCTCGTGGACTGATATTGCTGTCGCATCGTTTCCAAAGGCGACATGACGATGTCGGCACACACTATTCTCATGGGTTCTTCAGAGGAAAGGCACATCCTAAGCGCTACATTGCTTAAGCCGCACCCCATGTCTAGTGCAACCACATGCGATTTGTGACTCTTCCTGTGTTTGTGCAGGTAAGGAGAGAGTAGGTCGACCACCTCCACATAACCAACGAACCAGTCGAACTGTTTCGTGCCCTGTTCAGACTGCGTTTTGTAGAAATTCTCCCAGGTGGCTCTCTTTCCCATAGCGTTCGCCAAGTCATCTAGGGGAAGAAGAAATGTCGTCTGGTTTGAGAAAACCACAAAGATCTACAATATCTTCACCTGTTAGTACTTTACACATAATCTACAGTGGTGTCGACCTTAATGAAACCAAGGAGGTTCATTCACAATTGGTGAAACTGGAAACGACATGACATACACCGAGGAATACAGTTGATTTGGAATTGAATTTTCACAAAATGAACAGCTCGAGGGAAATGGGGCCCTACTTCTTCTCACCATTGTCAGAGCCTGATATCGACGACAGGTCCTGCTTTATCTGACTTATCTGTGCTCGACATGCGAGAACACGAGCCACGTGTAGCAGACGACCTGTACACACCAGCATCTCTCACTGCCTCTACGGAGTTCATTGGGTGAAATCACTTTCTTATAGGTAAAGGAAGATACACTGTCAACACTGATAATAAGTATTTAGTTATGTAAGCTGATATGTCAAAGTTTTCTTTGTATAAAACGTCAAATCTACTAATGTGGTATCTTGCACTTACTGTAAGAAGCTGTTGACATAGCATTCCTTATTTTGGGACTTGCTTCTTTTATTATTATCACAGAAATCCCCCAAATTTGAGTGTAATAGTCTAAATCAAAATGGCGGCCTCGGGACCGGAAAACAACGAGTTGGTGAGACTTCGTGAAGAAGTCGTCGAAAAGACGAGAGAAATCGAGCGACTGAAGCTGATGTTAGCAGAAAGGAACGGCACAAAGAAACAGGTACTCAGTAATTTGTCAAACTGGCCTTGTGGTGCTTTCACCTCGCGTTATGGCTAATGTTTCAGAAGTCGGAAGTGTGGGAGGGGGGTAGCATGTCGGACTGATGGATAGAGTTGTGTAATCCTATCCATAATGCACCATGGAACCACCTTAACAATGAATGCTAACAATGAGTTAGTATCACGCTGGACCTGTTCGATGTATAACAATGGTTGAACCAAACAAGATTGGAGAGGTAAAGAAGATTAGACCTCAGCCTACGTGCCTTAGATGTCCCGTCTATTGGGTTCATAATCTTTTCTCCAATTGCTGGAATGCTACTTATTGCTCCCACACTTTTGCACTTACAACTTGCATCATCTTCCATCCTCAACAGGCCGAAGGTGCTGCCCCAGCCCTTATTGAGTCAGGAAACATCAAGGACATTCCAACATTTCACCCGGCTGACAGACTAGACAAAACTGCCATTGCACGCTACAGTAGACAGCTCATACTGCCTGAGCTGGGGGTAAAAGGTCAGTGACAAACACTGGATTTATTACTTTACATATACATTTGCAAATGCCTTGTAAATGAGATTCAACCTTCTTTCTTTGCAGTCCACAAGGCAAGAAAGTTTGTGTTCTGGTTTTGTCATCTAGCCTGGATGCCATCCTCCATAGGCTTAAATGCAGACACTCAAATGTATTTTACCTTGATTTTATTGTGCTTTGTTGCAGGCCAGCTTGCCCTAGGAGGGACCTCTGTCCTGCTAGTAGGTGCAGGTGGACTGGGCTGTCCTGCTGCTGTGTACCTGGCTGCTGCAGGGGTCGGTAAGTCAGAAAATCTCACAACTGAGTAAACCAAGAGGTACAGGTTGCATGAAAAAAAAGTACAATACATGTAGTTGATGTCTGGCCAAATAAAGCTCTGACAGTTATAAAAGCCTTGAGAAAATGTTGATGAACAAAACAATCTTTGTCAAAGTCCTTCAAATTTAGCATTCTGACTTATCTACCAGTCAGTACCAACTTTTATATCATACCCGGGCGGCGATACAGTGCTCCCGACCGTGTTGTATTTTACTGTACGACCGGGCGTATAAACCGGGCTTCCATAGAACGATTCGAACGCGTTTCGCCCCAACCGTGTGCGCCGCTTTCGAAAATTCAAATACAGGATTTGGACGTTGGAATTGATGTTGTTGCAGTTTTTTTGTTTAGGGACACCAAATTTTCTCTCATTTCGCATTGAAAGACGTCTTTTCTAGGGTGGGTATATACATATGATATAAATAGCATACAACACGGTGTATTCTGCATCGCCCTCGGTCTCGGCCGTCCCGCGAGTCGGATCGCCCTCTGGCCTTCGAACATCGGGCGATCCGACTCGCAGTCGGGCCGATACCTCGGGCAATACGGAATACACCGTGTTGTATGCTATATGTACTGCTTCCACAGAGAGCAAAAGGTTAGGAAAGTCACCTCTCAAATGACAAGCAGACTTGTTCTTTTGTTAAGCTGTGAAGGTGAGAACCACAAACATAAAGGAATATCTTGTTTCCTTTGTAGTAGGAGGCAGCAACAATTGTTTACAGTCCGAACATAATTTCCTCTGTCAGTATATTTATTAACACAGATATGGAAACCTGAAAGTGATCAGTTCTTTGTGTGGTGCAGGGCGGCTGGGACTGGTGGACTATGATTCAGTGGAGCTGAACAACCTTCATCGACAGGTCCTCCACACAGAGGGGAGAGTGGGGACACCAAAGGCACTGTCTGTTGCTACAGCTGTCAAAGGGTAAGAAACTGTCCTCATTGTCACCTTTGAGGTGGAAGGATATACTGGTTAGATGCATTTTTCATTCCTGTCACCTAAGGACCCTGAGGCCGTCTTTCATTGTCACAGCTTTAATAGTCAACACTAAGTTTGCTGTCATTTGATATGTACCATAAGGATAACATTCCTACATGCTATAATGTGTCAGCATTTCATGTAGTGTTGATTTGATTTTTTTTTCAGGTTAAACTCTACTGTGCAGTGTGTTCCTTACCACCTCCAGCTGGACAGCACAAATGCTCTGGACATCATAATGCAATATCCTACAGACATCTGTTAACTGGCTCAATTTTAAGTGATTAGTACTGATTAGAATTGATACTCAAGCATGAGAAAAGTAAGGCTTGAGCTGAGGAAGGAAGGAGTTTCTTTTCAGTTAAGTAATTGTGTTTAAAAAATGCCTGTACTGCTTAAACACTGTGAGCTGGTGCCAATGGTAGCTGTTTTATAAAACAATAGTAATAGAAATGGTAATAGAAAGTACTTCTGTATTTGAAGATTGTGAGATGGCCTAGCTCACTTTATATGATAAGGACAACTGTTTCCTTCCTAAACCCTTCCACATATGACATAGTTGTAGACTGTACAGACAACGTGGCCACCAGGTACCTGCTGAACGATGCCTGTGTCCTCACCAACAGACCACTGGTCTCAGGCAGCGCACTCAGGTTGGAGGGACAGGTTAGCTGAAGGATTTGTTATATATTATATTATAGCAACCAAGACAGAGGAAGAATACATATGTACTTGTGTCTCCATAAATCTGCATGGAGACACAAATACATTTATACATGTATGTTTCTCTATCAGTGTATCATTGTAGTTTTTTTAAGAAAGCTGGTCAACTTTATATTTTAACACAGGACATGAACAATAAAACAACGATCTCCATGTTAATGGAGTGAATATATGATAGAATTCAAGTCAACAGAGTTCTGTCATAGTCAACATGGTCAATTCCTTTCTTCTGAAATTGATTTGTTTTCCAGTTAACTGTGTACAACTACAAGGGAGGACCATGTTACCGGTGCCTGTACCCCACCCCTCCCCCTCCTGAAACTGTCACCAACTGTTCAGATGGAGGAGTATTGGGTGTAGGTGGGTCAGTCTACCTCATTTTAAACAATACAATCCAAAATTCAGTTGTCATGCTCCATGAATGTTTAATGATACCAGTTTTTATTGACATTTATACTTTCAATTCTGTTTGTTGATTGTCAGAATATTACTGTAAAGTGTCACTGAGCTGGTGGAATATCCTTGTATGTGGGTATCTCTCTATCCAGGCCATTTGTCTACTGACATCTTTCAGAGGCATTGAAAATGAATTGATGTCCTTCTTCCCCTCATATTTTAGTGCCAGGTATTATTGGCTGTCTACAGGCTCTAGAGGTCATCAAGATGGCTGCTGGCCAGGAAGGTATCCTTATACAGACCACAACAGGCAATACTCAGAGACCATACTTTTGAAAATACCTTCCTTTTCTATTTTTCATTTTAAAAGACAAATATACTCTACACTGCTGTCTCCTATGACTCAAACTCAATCTCCTAAATTTTTGTAAATATGCATTTTTTTGGTATTACATATGATGCAGGTTGGGACTTCCCAATGAGTTGAGGTGCTACAGTTTTAGGCTGTGTACTAGCTCGTCCTGTACAACTAGTTCCTGTCCTTGCCAATCATCTTTAAGACCTATTCTGGTGAACAGATGAAGGAAATCATCCCATTTTGATTGATATCTCCCAGTTAAAGTCCCTCTTCAATATCATATGTGTAAGTTTGAATTTTCAGCCCCCTGTTTTAAATTCTTATCTTCAGTTCTTAAAATCATGTTAAAACATTTCCTACTAAACAACCACTCATCTGTATAATTTACATTTTTTTCTCATTCCCGTTGCATCACCCTTACAGCAGCATATACTACTTACCTGTGTAAATTTTCAGTTGTATTGATTTCTAGTATGTATTAATTTCATGTCCTTTATATTTTGTTTCTTTAGTATTCCATTTGTTTATATTCTAAACTGAATTAGTTTTGTTCTGTTATGTTTAGGTTTTATCTAGTTAATTTATTATGTTAAGTTTCATGATTTATACTCTCTGGAGTTAAGTTAAGTTAATTTATTATGTTAAGTTTTATGGAGGAGGATTTTAGACAAGCCATTAAGGCTTCTTTCCTCCTCCTGCACGCTGTTTTTTTTCCTTTGTTCTCATATATGTTATTTAATGTCTTTACTCGTGCAAATAAATAAATGAAATGAAATGAAATGAAAAAAATTTTGATTGAAGTCACCTTGACTGCACACCCTAAGTGTCTTACAGTCAGAGGCTGCTCTTGTTTGATGCTCTGGATGGAACATTCCGGGCTATCAAGCTGCGCTCACGTCAGGCCAGCTGTGTAGTATGTGGGGACACTCCGACAGTCACAAAACTACAGGACTACGAACAGTTCTGTGGGGCCAAGGCTTGTGACAAGGTAATGAATGAATGAATTGTGACATACCCTCAAATTTACTGCAGCTGTTTCCACTGAAATGATGTATGATAAGCAACAGTGAAAAAAAAGGAAATAAAGATTATAATAGGACAGAAGATACAGCAGTTGAACTTGTGGATGTTGTTAATACTTGTCCTCTGACCTAGGACATGTTCACTTATTTCCTATGTCCTTTCATACAGACCCAGTCACTGAGGATACTCCAAGACAATGAGAGGATTTCAGTTCAGGTGACAACTGTTCGATATTCTCAGACATGAAGTGTGGCAAGAATTCCCACAATCACACCAATGAGGAGTGTGGCACGTGACATAGGTTGGACAACAGTTACAGTCAAATTTTAGACACTGAACCAAAATAAAAAGTAGTCTTAACTATAATTCTGATAAGCTTGTAATGCTGTATTGTATGATATTTTCAACTATGGATATGTTTCAGGAGTACCACACTGTCCTGAGCAGTGGCGCCCCCCATCTGTTGGTGGATGTACGACAGCCTGTGGAGCTGGACATCTGTCAGCTGCCCAACCTCATCAGTATCCTTCTTTATGTTTATAGCCTGACTAAATTTTGCTCCAAATGATGACTAGGCCAGCTAGGAGAGGGGGCCCATATAGCCATAACAGTGATTAACTGTGTAAAACAGACTACCTTCTTTATACCCGACCAATGGTTTGAATGATGGCCTTCATTTGAAGATAGCACACTCACAACAGGCCATCCCAGTACTATGATGGGTAGCAGTCTTCTTGTTGCAATAATTGTGCTTTACTCAACTTTGTGGAGTCACAACTTTGTTACATTCTCCTTAAAAGGGAAACATACTGTTTTCTGTGTGTATTTGTTCTTCCTTCTTGTGCCCCAAATGTAGCCAAAAGTGGTCATTATTAGGACCAACTAGATTTAAATGGGTAGTATTTGGCGCAATATGTGGAGGAAAACGTCATACATTGATGTTACCTTAACATTCCTGTCAGATGTTCCCATATCCCAGGTGTCCAGACCAGAGCAGCTGCAGCAGCTGAAGACAGCTGTAATAGGCAAGTTACAGCAGCTGGAACAAGATGGCCATAAGTTACCAGGTATATGTCAGACTGACAACAGCAAACATTTTCAGAAAACATGTTAAACATCACTTTAGCTGTACTTAGCTCGGTGATGTTGCATGTACCGGGTATTCATCCATTTTATGCCTTGGACCATTTGGAAGGCAGACAAGCTGAAAATGAATGCTGGGAACTGTAAACGAGGAAACACATTTTTCTATCAGACACAAAGCTTTGAAGATTTAGAAAATGTTTTTGATTAAATTTATGCCAATTATTATTAATACAGCTTCTTGCTTGACTTACCAAACATTGTTACATTTTGAAGAAATCTCACTGATGCATAAATCTATGGTGTAAAAGTTGATGTTTCCTTTTCCTCCAGTGTACGTTGTCTGCAGACAAGGTAATGATTCCCAGATTGCTGTTCAACAGCTGAGGAAACTTCTGTCAGACCTGCCAGTCCATGTGACGGATATCCGAGGGGGCCTGATGGCCTGGGCCAGGACAATAGATACCTCCTTCCCAGAGTACTGATTGCCAAGCTCAGCTCCTTTTATTCCCAGAGCACTGTGTTCATGACAGGGAGGACTGATACAAAAAGCATGCAAAAATGTGGGTTTTTTTTGTTACACAAACATGACTCTTATTTACATGTATTATTATTAAGTAGATTCTGATTGTGCATTCCCCCCCCCCCCTTCTTCATTGCCCCCCTGCACTTTCAAAAAAAAAAACTTTCAGAAGATACATAAGGGCCATTAGACGTGATAAGAACCGATCCCTGTCTGAAAATCAGTAAGAAATCACAATATTGATTGCCCTTAAAAGTGATAATTTAGAGAGATGGAAGCTTGTATAGACAACATTTGGTGTACCAAAAAGTTTTTATTATGTCTATGTTCACTATGTACATTCACATTTATTATTATATTATTCATTACAGGAATTGTTAACTTACACATGAATGCTTTTGTATTTGTTGTCAAACAGGTACATGCTCTTAATTGAAAATAGAATTTAATACATATTCATATTGACATGTATCTTGCAATTATGTGAAGTCATGTCTGTGCTTACACTACTGAACAAGATTTTCATTGTAACCAAGTACGAAAATGACGTTATTCCCTGATTTGTGTCTGAACAGATTATTCAATCAATCATTAATATATTTTTTGTGTGTTTGACACATTAAACTATACACATATTTATACATAATATGGAGCACAAAAGAACTAAAACAAATGTAGATTGTCAGAACAGGGAGGTCTCTCTTTAACCTTTTTGGTCACAAGTACCCAAGAGGGCACTTTCCGTAGCCCACCATGTAAAAAATAGAGTAAAATGTTGACCTCTAAATAAAAATCAATATTGAGAACAATTAGCATGTTCCTCAGACCAACATAACTCTACCTACACAAGAAAACTGTCAAGTAACTGGATAGATTTTGAAAACTGTCAGACATTTCAAGTAGCATCCACTACTTTTTGTCGGTGACTAACGATATCTGTTGTTGAACAGGTATTTATTCATCTAAAAACAAACAACATTGCAGACCTAGCAATAACAGCTACTCCTCTGCCATTTTCGACCACCTACAACACAACCTGGGACACTCTTTCATTGTCAAATCCACAGACATCCCAGACCGCAAACCCCGCTGGTTCGAAGGAGGAGTAAGGCAATATATGAGAGAATGTACAATCCCACCCTCAACAGGAAAGGAAGCTTCCGTGTCGACCTTTCCAGCACTTGGGACCCTACCCAGTCTCCTAGTCAGTTAATAAACTACTACTGTAGTAGTATCTTAAAACTTGCAGCAGTTCACAAGCTTTGACTGCAGTGAGGAAGCACAATTTCCCCATTCACAGGGTGAGTTAGAGGATGGCAGCACCTACTGGTATCTCAAAATAGCTTTAGTAGTTTTTATTGAATTTTTGAATCAAAGGCATTTATCCAAGATATCATAAAATCATAAAATTCATGGCTGCCCCCTCTGAACTGCAATTTGCTGCAGTAATAAAAACATTTGCTAGGGGACTCTTCAGTATCAATGAGAGTCACTTGTTGCTCACTTTCAGTAGACTGCATTTCTGAGCTCTGATGTCAGCTAACAACATTTTTCACCTGTGTAAAATCATCAAAAATGACATCATAAAACACTGAAGTTGGCAAGGAGAGTCAGATGGGACATTGGTCCAAGCTACCTTCATATCTATCCAATTCACTTCTCTATTTCACCTTATTCAGCAAGGAGGTTACAGGAATCTGAAGGTTGGAGATAAAAGTGCTTCCAGCTTGGCCCCTCAATTAGCTAGTCCGTGTCTTGCTTTTCACAGTTGTAACAGTCACCTACCCACAGTTTGTGGGCCTCTAGTCTAACTTGGGAAACCTTAGAAAAAAAGAGCTTAGTATTGGAATCACTGTGGAAACTTGTGTTAAGCAGAAAAGAACTGTTTTGCATGGAACCAGCTTCATGTTTGAATGTTAGCTGATGACATCTGCAAAGCTATCACACAACAACAGGGCCAATCAGTTTGATGGCCACTAGAAGTGGTGATCTTATCAGGTAAACCACAGTCATACAGAATTGATGCTCATGTTGGAATGTATTTCCACCCAAAAATCGCACTGTCACACCTTGGACCCCAGTCACTGTATGACACAGGCTTGTGATTGGTCCCTGTCAGTACCAGACATCCGTGCTAAGCAGATGGCCTCAACCCAGCGGCGCTGCTCCTGCTCACTGTCCGCATGGAACAGGTACACTCTGTCGCTGTCCCGTGGTTTCACAGAGAAGGCGTGGGGCTTCCCAACATCGGCTTCTTTGATCTGAGCTCCTGTCAGTGGGATTGCTTTACAGAGCTTCTGCAGGTGAGAGAATCAGTTTTCATCAGCTGTCTGAAATACAAAGGCAGCCATGTTTACAATAAATGGCGACTTGGCTGATCGCAGGGCTGATAGGGGACCCCTTGACTCCCTCGGCTATTGCCTCGGGGTCGCCTCTAGTCCCCCTAGTGGACGAAGCAACACACTATTTCCCAGTGTACTCGCCCACAGGAAAAATCCTGTCAGCAGTGCAATACTTTCTGTTATTGACAGGACGGTCCTGTCAGCAGTGCAATACTTTCTGTTACTGACAGGACCATCCTGTCAGCAGTGCAATACTTTCTGTTATTGACAGGACAGTCCTGTCAGCAGTGCAATACTTTCTGTTACTGACAGGACCATCCTGTCAGCAGTGCAATACTTTCTGTTATTGACAGGACAGTCCTGTCAGCAGTGCAGTACTTTCTGTTACTGACAGGACCGCCGTGTCAGCAGTATAATAATTTTGACTTGAGTCATCGGCTTCTAATGACAACGCCAGAAGCTTGATTTTCTCAGTGTTGCACATTTTATTTGCTAACATATGGGGTGGGGGCCAGCACATCAACAAGTGAAGATCTCACCTCGGCCGAGTCTCCATACTGCAAGTCGCTGCCCTTCAGGTAGAACCACTGCCGTCTCCACTGCCTTGTTAGCTTATTCCTCTTCATCAGCCATCCAGAGATGTCCTCTTGCTTGCCGTTTTGGTCTATAGTGGGCCCACCTTTCTGGTGCTCTTTGCCGTTGCTAACATCCCTAGCGTCTTCGTCCATGTTGTTGTGGCTCGTTTTGCGTTAACGTCGCAAAATCGAATCCTCCTGACTAGCGTAAATGAGTTATGTCGTAAACTCATCGCTCAAAATTGAATCACGTCTCCATAGCAGCCTTCCTTCCGGCTTTCAAATGCGCTCGAAATCCCGTGTCGGAACAAATTTTAGGAATCAAATTTTCTGAATGAATTTATTGCACCTTCCGGCCCCAAATGGGCTAAGTATAGGTCGTCGTACCATGCGGCAAGCCATGAATACGTATTTAAACAGCCGTTTTACAATGCTACCGACGAACCTGTACGTACCGAGGACATTATAGTGTCCATTGCATGTACTAGTGACCACCCCTGCACGAGGACCACCCAACAGTGTGGCCACCGTGTGTTTGATGGTCATAAGATTGACCCAAGCATTATGTGGCCACCTGTCTATTGTGACCATTTTCCTTTCCTTCATTTTAGAACTGTCACTGGTTGTTGCTCCTAGGACAGACCGGCCTTCTTCAAGGCGCTCCTTTTGGCAACTTAACTTCTTAACATGGGAAAATGGCTATTGGCAGGATCATCCTGTCAATAAGAATAACAGAACATTTGCACTATTGACAGGATGATCCTGTCAATAACAAAAAAAAATTGCACTACTGACAGGATCATCCTGTCAATAACAGATTAACGTTATCCGTACTATTATCATCCAGTCAATAGCCTCAGGCGTAATTTAGTAGTGTTTCTAATGCACTATTCTACAGATGCATCGTTGAGGTGAGATTGAGACGAAACGTTACAATTCAATTTGGAATAAGCACTCTCCTGTGACAATGCAAAATAGCATGGCAAAAGTCGTTACCCTCGTGCATTCTGACAAACCGTTAGATGAGCCTATAGATGGGTCCACATGGACTTCTGCTTGTTCCAAGAAATGGACGATATGAAAGGCCGGTCGGCACAGGCTGTATCAGGTGTCATATTCATAAAGGGGATCACACTAGAAAAGACGATATTTCAATAATCCTCAGGTGAAGGAAACCCGATATATTGTAATACCTGACAAGTATTTGACACAATGCTAGTATTACTAGTAGCTATTACATGGTGTTCTTGGAATCCTTCCATCAGACCAGGATCCACGTGTTAGCTGCGCGCATGCGGTCAGATCGCGATCACCTTGACATTTCACAAATCTTTTCCCTTCTCTCTAGCTCCTTCCTTCATCTCTACCCCCTCCCCCACCAGTTTCCCCTCCTCTCTCCCAGTCCCTCTTCCAATGAGGTTTCCCTTTTAAACCTCCTTGATTCTTCCTTCCATTTCTCTCCCACTCCACTCCCTTGTCACGCGCCATTCTCTATCTCCATCTCTTTATTCCTGCCTCCATCCCTCTCCCTCCCTCCCTTTCTTTGTCTCTCTCTCTCCCTCCCTCCCTCTCTCCAAGGAGGTTTAATATAGTTGCTCTCTCCCTCCTATCCGGCCCGTTTCTCCACGTGCTGGTGTGTGGATCTGGGGATGACCTGAATATTTCATGACTTCCGTGAGATATCATCGGGTGTGCATGAATGTTTCATGAGCCGTCTGTGTAATCAGCGGATGGCGCTTCGCGGACTTCCGGACAACGACAGGAAGTGCACGTACTAAACCTTTGTTTACGGCCAGGTCAAATAAATCTAAAAAGGTCCCCGTAAAGGCAATAGAACCTTAAAATTGTTTATGCCTATATGCTCCCTCCATGGGTGCATGTATTATTATATAATCATATTGTACACTGCAATAACTTAATCCTTCACCAGATCGAAGCCATTCTCCAGTCTGCGATGCTGGACCTGTCTGGTCTGTTCTAGCAGGTCTAGACATTAACGTGTTTGCGCGGCAACGGATTAACTGCTTATACATATGTATTAGCCTGCAGTCTATAGTAGGTTTGATGCTGCCCTTTTTGTGTGATTCAATACTTACTGTTTTCTGATAGCGACGAATATCTTGGAAAACGCTGGTGTCTCCAAGCAAATGTTGGTAGGGACCGTAACGTTTTCTTGCTATGGTTGGAAGAACGAAGACTGTGTAAGTAAAGGTAAAGCAGTCATCATCAACCGAGGTGTGAAACACTGGTAGTGATGCTTTTTCAAGAAGCTTATAGTGCAATGCGGCTGCGCTAAGCTCGGGTTTAAAGCCAAGCACACCGGGCCACCCCCACTCTTCTCGATAAGTGTGTTGGGTTCTTTTACGTGCAGAGGTTTAGCGCTTGAGACTTGTGCCTGAAGCTCCCTCATACACAGGGCCACCGGCTTTACGTCACTGAAATGATTGCAAGAACCGTTTGTATGACGTCCTTGGAAGAATAATCTGATGCTTACACGCACCAAACCAATATTACAGAAAGGGACTGTACGATATTTACGAATTTAGAGAGTTCACGGTCGCTGTCATCAGAAACTTTCTTACTCCTTGCGAGCTTGCAATGAATTGCAGCTTTATTTGCAGCACAGTCAAGGAGATTATAGGGTCCCTCCTACAGCATATCTTCAAGCAGATGTTGCGATGGAAGATTGTAACATACTATCATACTTTAACTTGTCCCGTTTATCTCATACGCAACCCTTTCTTGATTTTAGAACAAAAGCTAGTCAGCGTTACGATATTCCCTACCAACATCTGCTTGGACATTACGAAACACTATAAAGCTGGGCAATGGCAGTTTTGACACAGGTTGCAGCGATGACAACTACAACCGATTGACTACAACACAAACGTTCTTCTTAGTCCCATTTACATGGATTTGCTTACGTTCGACCATAGGCATGCAATAGGCGGAAAGGAGGGGCACTTTTGACGTCCTGGCCTTTCCTGTGGTTGCGTCGTGATCCCAGAGTGATAACCTGAGGTTCTGAGCTAGCAAGTACGCCCAGACTCTTACTTTGCTAGAGCAAATTTGTGACAAATACTAAGTTTCTGAACTTTCGCCTCTAGATTTTTCTCATCTCTAAAGTTGGCAGCGCTATTGATGGAAAATTGTCAGTGTATGGTGCAGTTACTTTTATTTGAGTGTACATATGTGTCCACTACTGTGCTTCATTAGCGGAAAATTAGCATGTTTCCGGGACAGGCTACTCCGGTAAAAGACGTCAGTTCTAAATAGTTGCGGCATGAGCCAGCTCGGACGGACCATGCAGTCATCACGGGGTACTGACTCAGTGTTCTAACGGTCCCAGCCTGGCACTGACTACGTCACAGCGTCAGAGGATGGTCCTGCGGGTCAACTGGATACGGGCTGTCTTGCCTCCGCCGGATCTGCTTGGAGATTAGTCCTGCGGGACGGTCACGAATAATATCCAAGCAGATATTTGGAGGGAGGATCACAACGTTCCTCATGTAGGACGGAAGATCGTGACATTTTCCAACCACCCCACCTTCGCAATCACATAACACAAAACGTGGCAATCGGAAGACATTGTGATTTTCCCTCCCAATATCAAACAGTACTAGTATTCCTCTTCTCTGGGCAGAATGAATAATTATCAACTGTCGACGTAAATACTTTTCCAGAGAACGTAGCCGAAGAAGGTGTAGATGGGCCCGGGATAGTCGCTGTGGCAGGTTTCCTGTTATTTTGGTCAACTTTTAAAATATACTTTCTATTCAGCCTCCGTCTGGCGAAGACTAGTCAGCCGGTGGGTGTTTCGTGTCACGGTTCGCGTTTCGTTTTCGTGTGAGATATAAAGTACATGTAATGTAACATTCTACTCATATTTTTGCTCAACCGCGAAAGACTATATACTCCGAGTGAGAGTTCATTCAAGTAACGCTAAAATCTAGTCTATCATATGTGAGTAGAAATCCCGATCTATTTCTTTCAAATTTGTCAATACCTGAATATTTCAACAGCGAACATTAATTCTTCCGCATATAATTGGAAAGGATTGTATTTTGCAATTTCCTTAATGCTTCCGACGGTTACAGAATATAATAATTGGATCTAATTACCGCCGACGGGATCGGCAGACTGGAAATTTCCCGGAAGCCATTTCATCAATGATCGTCAGGGCGCGGAGATCTGCGTCGGATACTCAGACCTATTCGTTGTATTGAATTAAATCTGCTCTCTCCATCTGTGCACGTCAACTTTACGACGTCATTCGAAGGGCTTCGGCGAAGTCACAAACAAGCCATCAAATCTTGCCACCTCTTTAGCTGCGGTCTTCATTGAATGGAAATAAGGCTTTTAACATTCACCTGAAGCACATTGATGCAACGTGCAGGGAGGCTGCGTCAATGCTATCCAATGGTTCGCGAAACCTCTCTGTCCTAAATTTTGTGATTAACAAAAATGACCTCTGACATTCCAGGGAATACACTGTGTCGATTTCCACAAATAAAAGACATCAATGAAATTTTGCAATATCGTACGAACCGACATTTTACCATGAGAGTGGTTAAAAGACATCAGCCTAATTTTGAAAATAAGATATACAAATAAACAAATAAATAAAGAAATCAAATTTGTCACGGCGCATTGGTTCTTTCTTTAAAAAGTGGAAAGACGGAAACAAAAATATGAGCCATAGCTGCATACGTATGTATATACATATAACGCGGCGCGATTTCAAACATTAACACAAACGTAACGCAACGTGAGTATAATGTATTCCGTGTGCCTCCTGCTTTCTAACGTTTCTTCCCGAGGGCAGTCCTTATAATGTTACTTGTTTGGCCACGTTGCGTGGCTAATATCAGCGGAAGGGTTTCCCTGGTACTCAAGCTCCGCCACCCACGCTTATTTTGATAAATTTCTAAAAGCGTCGTTTTCCTAATCACGGGAGAGCAGAGAGAGGAAGTCTAACATCCGCGCTGATCACACAGGTCAGCTCGCCGAGGGGTCTGTTTGTTGATCATGATTCTATTTGTGTTCCCGCCACTTCAGCGGCCCTCCGGTCATGGCGTCATCTGAAGACGATAAATCGAAGGGAGGATGATGAGTCATTGAGTTTCTATGGATTGGTACTGGAAATTTACAGCGTTATTGTCATTCTCATCGCGGGTTTTGTGTAGGTTTATAGCAAGGACGTCCTTGGTTTATAGATAAAGGGTCATTTACATGAATACATCATCCTGGTTTAATTTTTTCCAGGTACTAGTATTGTACGGATGTCTGGTACTAAAAGGCATAGTACAAAATTATATTGGTGTTTCAACGTTCATTTATAGTGTTTTGTCTTTTAGTGGAACGAAATATAACGTTTCCAGTGACACAAAGCAAGTTTCACAAGCAAGCAGTTCCTTTGTCTTTGGCGACACCTTGACTCGTTCAGTAAAGGTTCCATTCATTAATTCATTACACATGTTAAGATTTCGTCTCAATATATTTCTTGAAATTGATTCTATTTACCAATTCAATATTTACAATATTTAATTGAAAAGAAATGACTAAGACCTTGCTAAGACTGATGTTAGCAAAATTGGGAACACTTGAACATGTCTCGGAGCCTTGCGTAATCCTTCCGTTGTGGTGCAGGCAAAATTTGTCATTTCCGCGGTAAGTCTGCAAACCAATAACACTACATGTTAAATATAGCCGTGGTCTCTGCAAGTTCTTGGAAAACAAGATGACTATCCTCTCTTAACGCGAGTGCACACGTGCCACCGCGCCGCTGTGACGTCCCCTAGCGCAACTCATACAAGACCATGCCTCCATTCATAACTTAGTGATGGGCGTGGCTCAACGGTTGTCATGGAGATTTTGTCAGAGCGCCTGTTGATTCCTTAGCTGTGCACAAGGGAGGAGGCCCCTGGCTTTTACGCTGCCCAAGAGAGCTCATTATGATCTGGAGTTCTCCACAAAAGCGTGTTGAAAAGGCTGTAATGATTCTGATACAAACAAGCAGGCCCCACCAGGATAGGGATCGTGAATCTTTGATTACGTTTTTCCTGTTCAGTGAACGGCCCGAATCCGATGTCCGAATATTTGTAGTCTAGTAGCTTGTCTTTTTCTTCCTTCCTTATCCTTTCCTCTTTTCCTTTTTGCCCTTTTCTTTCATGTGTTCTTTTCACTTCCCTTCTTTCTCTCATTCCCTTGTCGACGTCCTTAAATTTTTTCTTTTTTCCTCTCTCTCCCTCTCTCTGGTCGGTCCGCCACAACTGTACAGTAATTTCCGGCTGAGCTACAGAACACTGAGCTCAGGTACGAAAAAAAAACACAAGATCGCGGTGGCATTCCCTTCAGTATCAACAGGCTCTATTGTAACAACTCACTTCGCCATGACCGAAATGACAAGTAATAGCGTTGATGACGCCGAAATAAAGCATCATGATTCTAAAAGATTATTGGCGAAGTTGGTAACTTCTTGAGCTATGTTCTTCACAAACACACAGACAGACAGACACAGATATCCCAAAACATAACCTTTTGGTGAAGGTAAATAAAAGGTAACGTTAACAGCTTTGCCGTTATTGTCAACGGTGCATGCTAGACAGTTGCACCTTCAGCCGGTTTTCCGAGTGTCTCGAATATAGCCGAGCTACGGAAGCGGCACCACGTCAATGGGTGGCTGAGCCCAGCTGTGAAAACGGAGAAAAAGCATCAGCACTTCCCCCTCTAACCACTTCATAGCCCGCAGCTTGAACGTTGAACATGAACATGAATCACGTGACCGTGAGTGGTCAGACTCGGTGCGCACCTGTAGGAGCCGAGCACCTCCACAGGAAGGCCGCTGACGTCCTGTCTACGCACGGAGGTCGGGCTAAAGTTTCTCTGTCCCAGGAAAATCATGAGGGAAAACAGTCTACAAGGCAGGGTAGCATTAGTGCTCAGCCTTCTTCAACAATTGTTGGTCAGCTTGTTATCTATTCTTGTCATATGAGCAACACCGGAGGAGAAGTCACAGTTACTCGTCATAGCCCATAATGTGATAATTACACATTCACATAACACCGGGCCTTTATGGCTGATACTAGTGATAGCCTTCTTAGCGGATTCCTTTTTGTCCCTTTCTTGATTTTATCTTAATTTTCGCTCACCTTTCTTTCTTTTTTAACATGCATCTGTACACCCTTCCCCGAGTCTAGTCTAGTGCAATCTGATGGATAATACAATGACGATGACATTTTCTCGGATAGCTCTATGTACTTAAAACTGTGTTCCCTCCTTCTAAAAGTCTGCGCAACCATTCGCTTATTGATAAAAATCAAGTGATGTTTGTTCATTTTATTTAGGGTGATAGTGATACATTGAACACGTATGCCAACACTGCATTTGCTTTGCAATATGGAAAAAGAACCGTTCAAGCAGGGCAACAAATTAGTCCCAAATCAAACTACAATATTCCGTTGTCAAATCACCAAGTAAAGTTTCCGTGTAAAGTTTATGCTGCATGAGCACTTTTGTTCATTAGAAACCCGCGGCCACGTCCTCTTTTCATCCTCCGAAGCGTTTCCCCTCGTTACGATGCCACGCCCGAGCCCCGATTCGGAAAACAGGCCGAGTTTGCGTACTGACGTATGTCAATCATGTGTGCAGTAATTCAGGCTGCCTTATCCAAACACCGCCAGTATTTGCTGTTTGCATACATTAGCGTCCCTTCCGCCCGGCAGGGTCAAATTACATTCATGGTCTTTCATGACAAAATCACTCCGCGTTAATTGACAAGTTGCAGTTCGGGCTTGCTACGGTCAGTGAACGAGTTTTGACGTCAATTCGTGGCAGACATCTGAACGCCGAAGGACAAAGTATTGTCGTTTTCAAGTTGCGAGACTCGCAGGGAACTCTGTATCCAGGAAATACTGCAGTTTGGCAGAGTTGAATGGTTTCACGACCTACTTTGCGCGGAGGAGCGGGCAGTGTGGGTGGTGACGCGCCATTTCCTGAGCGGCCCCAGCTGAAGCCGTGCCAACATGAAGGCTGAAAGTCGGTGAAATCGGCCAAAACTTGAGGCGAAATTAAACGTTTTCCGGGCTGTAGCGCGAGGATGGGCGCGGCGCCGGCCCCCGACGACCACCTTCTGGATTTACGGTGCTAGGACGATGGATGGGCAGCGCCAATTCACGGAGTAAGTGGGGGTACTGGTGTAGCAAAGTTGGGGGGCCATGTTGCATTTCAAGTGTTGCAGAGCGACAGCTCGGGCGACCGACGGTGGAGGTGCAGCTAGTTAGGTACAGAGGAGGGCCCCCGATCTGTGTCTTAACGCTTAACCACGCATTGTCACGTTCATATACCCATTTCTGTGTTACCGTAGAGGTGACAAAAGTTGTACGAAGGTCTGTCCCCGTCCCGATCACACGGGAAGGCCATGAGTTAGGTGGCGGGTCGTGTGTGTATACATTTGCGGCGTGAGGGCTACCCTCCCCAAAACCGCGCTGCTCGCAGACTTGGTTCATTCATAAAATGTGCCGTCTGCCAGACCGTGGCGCTATCTTATAGGTAGGGGAGGGTCGATCCGTGCGTTACAATCTATTCTTGTTGTAGCCAGTGTATTTTGCAAAGTTTTCTTAGGATTGGAGAAAAACATACGTACAAATCCTCCCACCGAGGGGGCCTCTCTATCAATAGCCAGCTATCGAACCATGTGACAGTGCTTTTCATTCATAAAAAGCCTCTTTGTAACACGCCATAATCCAGGGAGGAGAAGTTTTCATTCACGCACAGACGTGGTCTTTCCGGCGTGCCATTTTGTGGGGAGGAGGTTTGCCGTCGGGAGAGAGGCCTGGCCGTGTAGTTTTCAGGGTTTCTGTGTGCGGGTGGATTTCATAAACACGGCTCCGGCGGGGTGTGCGCCACCGGAAGCCATCTTATCAACATGTCTCGGTGGGGTTGCAGGAAGGGCTTGCGGGGAGGTGGGGCACGCACTCTCGAGTGCTCTCCCAAATCCTGGGCGGCTTTTCCGGGGCCAATCACTGCTAGCTGCCCGACGAGGTGGGCTTCATGGAGGAAGGAGGATAAAGGGGGGATGTTGTCAGGAATGTTATCGGGAACACAACAAAATGTAGGGTTCTTTTTACCAGGGATTGTGGTTTGGTCATGTTCGGATGGGCAAATTATAGTCGGGGCACAATTTGGAGTAAAACATCGGTATGTATGCAGTTACGGCATATTTACAAACAGGAAAGGACAGAGTAAAGTGTGTTTATACCTGTGTAATTATTCTAATTCATGTATAGAAGTTCAATAACTTTAGGGAGGCTGGAGAGCAGGCATTGGACTGTGGCATATCTTGGAAGTACGCCAATGTCCAATTATGAAGGTTCTCATTTGACAATACAGGCAACTGCACAGCTTGTGTACAGACACAACAGAGCATACAAACACACACAAAAACAGAATAAATATGGGAACTGTCGGCAGTGAAAGGAGAGGAAACTGCTGTGACCCCCTCACCTGGTGGACACCTGGATTGGCATGCTAGAACAACTCCACTTCCGAATCTAATTACCCCCAACAGTTGTGCCTGACAGGGAGGGAGACATGGCATTGGTAGATCAGTTTCCAGCAATATTAACCCTGGTGGCTGTGAGGTAAGGTCAGCAGCAGCAGCCCTTTTGTCAGGAAGTTTTCACATGTGGGTCTTTTCAGTGGCTGAGTGACCTTCAGGGAAGAGGGAGGAATGGCAAACCTTTGACCTTGAGGGATTACATGCTTCCTCCCAGGTCCTCAGCTAGGGTTCATGTTGGCAGGGAAGGATGGTTGGAACTTCCTATGTAGCTTATGGCTGGCTGGGACAGCAGCCAGGACGACAAAACTAACAGGCTGTGGAGAGAAAAAAAGGATGATTACCTCTGCATAAAGGATTGTGATTTTAGGAGCTTTGCTTAGTTTGTTATGTTTGTTTGTGAACAGGATAACGCTAATTGATATTCAAGACATCTTAAATATGTCTTGAAAAGAGTGATTACCCCTTAGTCCTGTGTGAGAGCCAATTAAAAAAAAGCATTTTAATTGTTCAAGGACAATGGTTGGATCAAAGTTTGGGTCCCCTAGCAGCCTTCTTTTACTTTGCAGCATGGGAATCCTACTAAAGAAGAGTGCTGCCTAGTTATCATGTAATGATACATCATGCATGCATGAGATGTAAAATCATGTTGGTTCAAAGGACACTAGGGATGTTTTATCTGATGTGTCAATCTATATAAAAACTTCTTGCATAAGTTGTGCTAAAAAGTTAGCAGCTCTACCAGTTTGTTATTTTGATCTGAGAGGACAGAGAAAAGTACTTATGTCCAAATAGCACATACATGATTTTGTATTTAATTGATTCATTTATATGTTTATTGAATCGCTGAAAATGGCTTAATTGTCATCTAGTACTATTATAACAGTTATTGGTCAGGTGAACGTCACTGTCAAATATGCCATTTCTCCATGGTCCTGTCATACCTGCAGTTTTGCTGTTCTATTTGACAAATTAAGAGAATGTATGCCTCAGTTTTTTTTTCTTTCATGCTGGTATTACATAACGGTTATGTATAGGGAATTTTTGGGAACAAATTAATGTTTTTGTCTTGTTGTCTAAATATACCAAAACCATAACTAGCATAATATCAGTATCTCAGTATCTAAAGATAAGTACCGTTGTACTTATCTTTAGATAAGTACAACGGTAACATGCGAAATAGTCATGTTTATGTCATGGCTCTGCTCTGAAAATAAGTTCATGCTTGGCAGTTTGTTCACCTTTTAGACTCAAAGTAACATTTACAGTGTGATAATTAGTTTAACCTTAAGATTATCCCAGAAAGATTGGTCAGGAGGGGTTGGGCTGGAAGCATCCTTATAAATAACAATGGGTGCTATTCTTACAGTGGGCACCTGCTCTCTTCTAGCCAATTTCACCGAGATAATCATCAACCAGTTGGACAGCCAAGTTGAAAGGACTGGGGTCTTCTTTATGCAGCATAGTGCTATTTTATCAGTCAATTTGAAGCTTGTTTCTGAAACTGCTTTTAGTTCAATGCTAGTTGTGAATAGGTTTTGAGTTAGAAAAATGACCAGAATTAGTCAAATGCCACCTCAGACGTATATTTCAGACATATATTTTTTTTCAAAGTCAAGAGTCTGGAATCAGAATACATTACAAACATTACACGATGGAGGAAAACAGTTTTGTGTAAAAGCAGTTGTGCTCCATATCATGAAGATCATTGCAGAAAGTCAATTAGGTTATACATGTAATAATAATGTAGCCTGTCGGAGCAGATTTTTTTTGGCTAGTTACGTAACATTCTCTTATTGGTGACATGGCTAGATGTCGCAAAAGCATCAGCAATCAGAAGTGAACACCACTCAGAAAACACAGCATTATATAAGGAGAAGGAAGACAGCAATATCAAAATCTTTTTGTCTTCTGCAATGCTGGCTAAGGAGGGATGTCCTGCTCTGGATCTGTCCAGCTATCTCTCACGACCATGTGTCTGTGGAGCGGAAGGATTTACCCAGGCCGAGCAACTACTGTGTTTCCTCTTCCCCGCTGTTTGTTGTTACCACACAGCAGACTTCCGCACCACTGTTTGTTGCCAACACTGCCAGTTTGGCTTCCTGCAATTGGAGCTGGGAGCAGACAACCTCTGGCAATGGTAACATGGTGGGGAAGAGGGTCAAGGGGGCAGTGGTTCCCTACTATCACCTTTAGTGGGACATTTTATCTTCCACTGATTCCAAAAAAGAAGTCAAGCCCAACAATAGCAGATAATAGGCTCTGTTTTGCCAGGTATTTCAAAATTAAGTTGGGAATGTCTGAACAACAACCTGAAAGTCTGAGTTATCAAAGAAGCTAGATGTATTGCTGTAAAAGTGTATTCTGTACATGAAATTGTTGTCCTTCCACTCACACTTGTTTTTCCCCAAAATTAGTCCAAAGAAATTATGTTTATGTAAGGCCATCATTGCATTAAATAATCCTGTACCTATCTAAAACTAAAGTATATTGTATAGAGAGGATGGATTATTACTGGTATCATTCACCCAGATGTATTTGTTTTAAAACTTTTCATATTGTCCACACACTGGGTAGGTACAGTTCTTCTACTGTCAGGGCCTCAAGTACCCTTTTCTGCATACCTGCACTGGTGTAGGTAACATTTAAAATTACCTGTACCTGCACCAGTGCATTTTTCCTACTCATTTTCTCTGCCTTTCTGTCCATCAAAGAACAATGCTTTGAAAATCTTCCCATTACTACTGCACTACTACTAGCCCCATTTTGAGTCTTGTTATCTGATGTTCTTCAAGTTCTGAGAAGAACATATTCAAGTCGGTTTGGGCCTACATATACACTTGGTCTTTGCCCTTCAATCTATCCAGAAAGCATGTTTTGAAAATGTTCCAAATGTTGTCTTGTTACATGCTGCATTCAAGGATGCTTTTTTGAACAATGCAAGGCATAAATGTTGGTGCATTTTTCAGTAGGTCCTGTTTGTGTGATGAATCCTCTCCATTTTCTTCACCAGTATCTGATATGAGAGAAAAGGATGTCACACAGACAAGTGTTAACGATCTACAGCCTTTGGTGTTGAACATTTATTGACATGTGGAAATTAGCATCAATTTTGCAGAAACGAACGCTGACCCCACCACAATTATTCAATAATGGTACACCGGAAACATAAAGTTGGTAAACTGGGTCAGATGTGAACCAGTGCAACTTCCATGCTGCTTGATGATAATGGGCATCCATTAGTTTTTCCAACCTTTTATAGAATTGATTAAGTTTGGAATATTAGGTCAAAACAACATCTTGTAGGCTTTTTTTAATCGTTCAATAAGGTTTGAAAATTTTGTGATCACCACGTTAGCATGTAACAGTTAAAGGGTATTATAAAGGAGTGTACCTTTTATGGACAACCAACTTGTCTGTCCTTGGTTCAAACCAACAAGGTTTCAAAGTTATCTGTTACTTTCTTTTTTTTTACCTGTTCAGTGATCCAAACAATCGTTTAGCTTGGTAAGGCCTTAGTGCAAGCAGTATCTACATGTGCCTTACTGCCAGTAAACATGTCAATCATGTCACTGGAGGGAGTTTTACCTACAATATAAATGATGGGCAGTGCTGCAGTAAGAGCCCTTAAGGTTGAACGTCTTTGAACTACTCGTCATTCACTTTAAGTGTACAATGGGAGATTTAAGATTTCAATAAATTCAATTCAGTTGAGTGAGTTTGGTGAGCAAATATTTGCATTGGTATTTGTAGTGGGGGAAGGATACCTCTGCTTGTTTGGGAGTAGTCTTTAATGTTGGCTGTTGTAGGAATTAATTAAAATGGGTTATGTTTGGTATTAAATCAACGAATATCTCCATTCATGTTACAAAAGGGAAGCTGAGTAGAGTCCATTCCGCGTTACCGTGCGGTTTTTTAAATCATATTTCTAATATTTTGTAATAATTTCCAAATAATTCGAAAGTATTATAAATATTCTGAAATTATCATAAAGAATGTAAGTACTTGAGTAGCATGTTTTCGAAAATGTTATCATAATTTCAAAAAAATTTGAAAGTGGAAATCAAATGAGATCTTATTTTCAAAATGTTTTGAAACACAATTTGGAGTTCGAAATATTTCGAAATATTTCGAAAAGAAGATTGCCCCTTATCAAGGCGCTAATCCCGGCTCCACAGGCGGCTTCTGTTTATGTTTAGAGCTCGCGCGGCGGGACGTCCGCGGCCCCGGCCATCAGTGCGTAACGCTTGGGTTTGCAGTTTTGCACACAATGACAGCGCGTGCATCCAAGGACGTTCTTGGTGCATCATATTTTTGTCGGTTTCAACAAGCTTCATCTTATTTATCGTGCTTTATTTCTTGAGATGTTTTGCGTTTGCCGGCCAAACTTCAAACGAACTTGGTCAAGTTGGTGTGCAGATTTGCCTGCGGCGATCTGTTGCTTCCGCCTTCCTTTGTGTACTTCGTGCCGACACCAGGGCGCCTGTATACAAATTAGTCCGATCGTGACGTCACGCACGCCGATGCTTGCCGAAGACCACCCGAGCTACCGCGGATTTCCTTATTTGGAAGCAAACATGACTTGCGCAGACGGCGTTGTTGACGAGCGGGGAGAAGGCGGACATTTTGATATTTCTGTCGGCGCTATGCGACAAAGATTGCCGAGTTTACAGGCATTTTTGTGAATGCGTACCTATTTTTTTCATCTCAGAAATATAGCAGAAGGATTGTATAACGGAAAGTCCCCGCTCCGTGGCCGCGGCTCTTCCCTGTGGTCCGCTGAAGTTGGGTGGACGTATAAACATGTGCTTCTGGTACCCAAATGGTGCCGAGGTGTACAAAGGAGGTTAGAAATCTAGACTAACGCAGATTTTAGCGTTTTCCTCGTCAAAAGCTTGTCAAAACAATGATAAAACTCCCGCTTAGATCTAAGAGAAACCTATTTTATTCAGTTGTTGAATCTGCAGTTGAATGAAAAGCTGTGGGAAATCACGCGGTAGTTTGATGGGGTGTTTGTTTACATTACCGCTGGTCAGCTCAGGATCGCCACGGGATGCCCCCGTCCATTCATCAGCCTTTCTATTTTGGGCTATTCTGGCCAGAGTGGATTACCGATTTCACAGATCATTTAGCCAATTACAAAAAATTCGAAATAATTCGAAAAAATGGTCTTACCGCGAAGTCTTTTATTAGAATTCTTTCGGAACAACTTACATGGCTTCTACAATGTTTCGAATGTTTTCTGATTTGGGAAAACTGTTTACAATATTAAAACCAAGTTCGAAATGTTTGCAAACTATGAAATTATATTAGAAGTGGTTACAAATATTTCAAAACAATTCCAAACAATGGGAGAAAACACCCGCACGGTAACGCGGAATGGACTCTATCTTTCTTACTTTATTTGTTTGACTTTATGATAGTGAAAGGAAGGATATTTTTTCATGCAGCTTGGTACCTGAAACAATGAAATATTTCCTGTAGTTAATTAACATTTGTGAGATTTTGCTTTTTTTAGAAATGTCTTAAAATTCTGTAAGGGTTAAAGCTAGACAGGAAGGCATGAATATTTCAGCAGTTATTTATGTCTGCTGAAAGGATTTTCCATCATAATCACATCAAGTAAACGACTTCCTGTTTGCGTCTACATGGCCCATGGAATCATGGGATTTATGGTCTGCAATGATACATACTTTACAATGTAGGAGTTCTAACATGGGAGTCATGACAATCAGAAAATGCTGCTGCTATATCAGAAGTATATCTGAAAATCTTGAATAGTACATTAATTACTTTTTAGATGCAAGTAATCTCTCAGCTTAATATTCTCTGACTTAGTTTGCAACATTGACTGACAACAGTAGAAAGGTTTTTACCTCTGAATTTCCAAGAGGAGCAACCTCTTTTTCCTGTTGTTGCTAACCAGTTGTTGTACATGTACTGCAAAAATTGACATATATGTCATCTGTAGAAATTTGACACACTTTGCCTTCTGCTCCATAACAAAAGGTGTACTTTGAATTGAAGCAAGATACTCGTTGTGAAAAACATAAAAATTTTGTTCTTGTAAGGTACTAGAAGCAGTTACAACATGGCTTGTAAGAGCATTTTACAGATTACGATTCAGCTATGTGTGTATGTAGAGCTTTTGATGATACCAGCCTTTTACCAAGGTTTGAAAATGGGCCAGAGTAACATGATAGTCAATGTACATGTCGTCCTAATTATTCATTGTCAGGACCTGTCTAGCAGGATTTCCATTCCTATAAGCTAACCTTTACCAACACAGTAGCTTAATTTTATGTTTCTACAATTCTCACCACAGTACATTGTATGTTGGAGTGAAGGTTGTAACCAGTTGTTGAGTTGTATGGTGGCATGACGTAGGGAGTAGGGGATTCCTGAGGGAGTTTGTGATCCAAACCACAGACATGTGGGCCCTGTGCCCTAAAACAAATAAAGGGTGCTGTGTTATGTGTGACAGGGCTGAGAACCAGTAGTCGACTACTGGGGGCAAAATGGACCCCCAGTAGTCCAAATGGCAGGGGTGTAAACATGATTTATAAACAGTTGTATGCACAAATTTATTGTGTTCAAGAGTTGGTAATGTGGGATTTAAAGAACTTGTATAAATTTATATAGTAATTAGATGAACACATTCTATTAATATGAACTCAGTCAAAGTGTCAGTAATTTAACTTAACTTCTCTTGCAAACAAACTTTTCATGCCATTCTTTTTGATTTGTGATTTTTTTTGCATTCATAATGAAATCTGTTTCTCCATTATATTGTCTATTATTTACCCTTTCAAAGGTTCCGTATTCCCATGACTAGTTCTCTGGTAATACTGATTTCGTCTGACTATATACATATTTCTAATGAAAGCGATAATTTTGTCTTGCTACTTGCAATTTTCTATACTGTTTTTGCATATGTGTTGTCATGACATATATTTGGGACAAAATAGAGACAACTGGGCAAAAAATGATCCACACCATTTCACAAGAAATGTCAAAGAAAACTATCCAGGCGGTGTATGATGTAAAGATCACCAACTTGTAGATGGAGCATTTAGCATGTATCTTTTAGACAGCCTCAGAAAAGAACACAAAACAAATGGAGGGTATTTTGGAAAATTCTTGATGCTTTTAAATATATAATCCACCACTGTGGATATTCCTACCTACTGTATATTGATAGTACAACCTGTTACCCTCAACATATATGTAAATTATTAAGAACACAGCTTTCAGATATGTACATCCAAACTTTCTTCCATAGTTTGTCTATTGATACCAGTAAACTGAGATTTTATAGAAAATGTAAAACTGAATATTGTATAGAAAAATATCTCGAACATTGTGACTACGAGCAGCGCTCAGCTATCAGTAAGATTAGAATTAGTGCCCACCCCTTGGAAATCGAAAAAGGACGATATATGAAACTACCCGTGTTAAACGTAATATAAGCCAACCTTACAACATATGTAGGTTTTAGCCAAGGCTATAGTGTAGGGATAATGAAGTGAAAGTTGTAGACTACTGTGTGCCTTTTTCTCCATATGGTGGCCATCAGTTGGCCCTGTGTGTTCCCTAAGGAAATAAGAGCAGCCTTTTCTAGAGAGGGTTGTTCCAAACCTTAGACTGGCTCCTTTGCTTCTTGAAACTCTCTTTTCCATAAGATTATTAGCTGAAATATTATCAAAGCAAAAGTCAGCATTTGTAGAATTAACCTTTTTGTGATCTTAGCTTTTGAAAAACATAGCTTTTGATGTTGTGCACACATCAGACCAGAAGAGAATAACTGTGGCACTTTATAAATACTGAGCCTTGCACAAGTTGCATTTCATAAATTCATAGCAGTCTTTTGAAAATCACTAATCAGAGCTTGCTGAACATTATAATTTGATACCTGAAAAATTCCACTGAAAAAGGTTGTATGATGATCTATCAGGGTTCTCCCCAGAAATTCAGAGTAGGAGGGTGCGCATCACCCGATGCGACGCGCAAGCGCGTCGTGGGGGGAGGTCTGGAGGTGGGCGTGGCCCCCCTCCAGAGGGGGGGAAGCTCTAGCATTTTTCTTCGTCCTGATACAAATGGAAGCCATTTCCTGCGACTTCAGGTTTTGTTCTTCTCTAATAAAGAGGTGAGAAAAATCTCCAAGCCAAGCTTGTTCTTGTACACAAACACACTTTATTACAATTATGTCATCTTGCTGGCTGTGGTTATTTTCATCTACCGTCCTGGAGATAAGAAGATACATGCAGGTAGGTACGTAAAGGTACACTGCACTAAGAATCAACAAAAAATAAACAAGCTAACCATGCTGGATATAATCTGACAGAAAAAAAATATTGACATTTTGAAAAAATTGGGCATAGGTTCCCCGCTATGGCCCCTTACCGGGGGCCAACGGTGCCGTCAAGTTCAACAAGTGAAACAGTACACAACTTTAAGTCATGTATTTTCTACTTGGAACTTGAGGCAAGGCAATTATGGAAAAAATCTAGAGAAAATTGGTAAAAACCTTCTCACCTTTTTTTTTGTTACCCCTCTAGTTGACTATAATAAGTTACATGATATCAGCAACAAATGAAAATATTGACAGCAAAAATATGTGCACATTTATTTGGAAATATATAAATTTCCATAAACATTTTCTTGATCAAAATTTCAACAACAGAACATACACACTGATTGTATTTTGAACAGAAAAAAATTAAGAAAAAAAACATTTAATTATCTTTTTTTAATTAGCACAAAATTTTAATTGTTTTATAATGCGTTTGCCTAAAAATCGATAATGTTTTACGTACTCATAATCTATTTTAAAGCCCGAAATCGGCGATTTATTCTGACTTTCGCAATGCGCACTTTGAACTTTGAACTTTTTCGGGGTCATGCAGGCGCGCATCTATTCGTAATATGGCGTCAATCGAGTCTCCTCGTGATAGCTCGAGGCCGTATTTGTGGACAAATTTCGGTATTTGTAGAGGTTTTGGGACTTAAAAACACTCCAGAGGAAAAATAAAGCCTCGTACGTTGTTTTCACGGGTAACATCGCTGTAATGCACGAGTCATTTTTCTCCCGCTTCGCCGAATTTGACAGAATGTCTCGCGCCGCCACGTGCTATTGGCGCGGTTAGGGGATTTTTCCACAGCTCGTTCGTAAACATTGTAGGCAATAAACTTATTCTCTGAGCCGTGGGCTTTGATTCACAAGGAAATCAGGTAATTAGCGTTGTTTACATGATTTTAAAACGCCAGCGGGGCGTCCGATGTTCCACTAATGACAGCGATTCCCTTGTAGCGATGTGCGAAATGGTCATTGTTGACGCGATTATCGCCCATTCACAAGTTTTCAGAGACAATGCCGACGGGAAAATAGACGCCACTCAGCCCCGAAATGAGCGAATTTTCACGAATTTTGGCAAAATTATCGGGAAAAATAGGGATGAAACACCCTAAATTTGAAAATGAGTATGAGGGCGCTGAGCTAGGAGTATCAGGGCGCAGCGCCCTTGTTCCATCGTCTGGGGAGAACCCTGTCTATACATATGATGTACTTGTCTAGAGTGAAAAGCCCTTATAATTTGTGTTAATTTCTGCATACTGATATGTACAGGAAGAATCTTGTGGACAAAATACACGATGGGCAAGAATTATACACACTTAACCTTGAAGCTGGAATACAAATCTTTCTTATATAACCACAATTTGCTGCAACAAGGGAGTTGGAACAACATTATGGAGCGGTTGGAAATAGCATGCCCTTCTCCTGGCTGGGTTTAATCAATTTAGATTTGAAGAAATGAATTCCAAAGCAGTCTTATGTTCTGCCACAATGACTTTCCCACACGGGGTTAACCTGCGCACACTGGGGTCATTTCTGCATGCACCGCATGTTTTAGTAACTCTCCAGCGAGTCTTACAGCAGGTCAAATTAGTTTATACATTCTGTAATTTGTATCTAAGGTATGTGAGCTGGTTGATATGAGTTGGTTGGATTCCATGGACATGTTTCAAGTTCACTCTGTTGTGCAGTAAAAGGTTGCCTTTGGTCTCTTTTTGTCTCCATCTTGAATGGTTGGAATGGTTGCCATAAGCCCTTGATCTTGCCTTTCCTGTTTGTTCATGCACAGTAGCATGTTGACAATGGTGGTACTTTTGTCGTGGGAAGTTTGTGAAATATGATCGTCATGTACTAGTATATGGTGTTACATGTAATTTGTATCTTTTGGGTGGAGCAGGTAGCCTCTGTATCAGTACTCACTTTCAGGTGATATTTAGATATTGTTGTTTTTGCCGACCGTGTACCAGTTTGTGGTTGTGCCAATCTATTACCTTTATTGTCTGTTGGTAAATGAGAAGACAGTGCAGTAAACCAGGTAAGATGAATGGATCTTGTGGGTGTGGTGCAAATGGTCCAATTTTTATCACCATCTAGTTTTTTTCTTTGGCATTGTTTTGAAAATTTTGCATATTCCTGTTGCATCCTGAAATCACCATTTTTTCACAGTTACCACCTGACGCCAATT
This sequence comes from Branchiostoma floridae x Branchiostoma japonicum, assembly GCA_013266295.2. Classification (NCBI taxonomy): domain Eukaryota; kingdom Metazoa; phylum Chordata; class Leptocardii; order Amphioxiformes; family Branchiostomatidae; genus Branchiostoma; species Branchiostoma floridae x Branchiostoma japonicum. The sequence continues at coordinate 16,096,409 of CM023840.1, forward strand.
CTTAAACAAAGCAGAATGTTCTAAAGCGACCTTGACTTTCCTCACTTTCTTGCATCAACTTTACTGAAAAAAATCCAAGGACATCTTATCAAAGTGGCAAAGCCTTGTGCCTGAAAGATGAAAAATGACAAACTGACAGCCAAAGGAAGAGTTTTTTTGCCCCCCCCCCCCCCTGTGACTGGTGCAATGTGGCTGTGCATGCCCCTACCCTCTGCCCTGAGCTTATCAGCTACATACTTATGTTCCCTCGCTACGTCCGGTAGGCCTAATGGCTTGTTTACTGGAGGACACCACGGGATAACGTGCCCTCCATGGAGCTTTTTTCAAGCACCAGTTCCTCCCTGTGTTGTCTTCTCCCAGGTTTGGGTTTTGGAACAGGTACTGATTGGACGCAGCCTTGAGTCTTGTGCAAAGTTCGTCATTTCTGGGTGTGGTGGTTTGGTATAAATGATTGTTTAAACAGTCCGAGTCGGTAACAATTATCGATCGGGGCTGACATCAGATATGTACAAGTGAATACATCATCATTTGTTTGATCAGTGGGACAGGGGTCCTGACAGATTGTTTGGACGGGGACTGATTTTTGTGAACAACGGTTGGGCTAAGTCAAACACAGAGTCGAGAAGGTTGTCCGTTTCTTTGACTTCTGTTCTGCCTGGCCGTGTAGCTCAGGTCAAAGTACCCTATTTACCCAAGTAACAGCACCAGAGAGGATAACTTTCTTGACTTCACTTCACTTTACAAATGTAACATGTGGCAGTCTTGTGGTTAGTCCATGTGGACCAATCTATTTCCTTGAGTTTCAGATATTTTAAAGTTAAATCTAGCAATAGGACAACATGAAAACAGGGTTGAATCTATTTGAAACAGTTTGTACCTAGGAGTAGGAACAGACTTTCACCCTAAAATTTTGTTTTTGTGTTTACAGTTAATCAGTTTTTTTGTTTAAATCCGAAAACCGACAAGTTGGTGTGGCCAACTTTGCATGTGAATCAGTATGTGGAGGATTTAGGCACCAGTCTACACATCTGAATGCTGAACTTCAATATGCATGTTATTTGTAACAGTAACGGTCCTTCAGAGGGGATGTTCGAAGCTCTTTCAGGAAAGCCCACTACACTTTTCGTAGATGGTAAAGCTATACCCCATTGTGAATGGATGAAAGGTTTTTCAAAACCCTATTGGAACAACTGCAGTTGCATTGAAAGTTCCTAACTTGTACTAAACAGTAGTTATACATATGTAAAGGAAAAAAAATTTGGTTGTAAATAAAAAGATTGCCCAAGAAAATTATAAGGGCAGAAGAGAAAAATTTGCGCCAACTGTTGCCTTGTGAGCAAAGATAGTGCCTTAAATTTTCACACGGTCCCCTCTCTCTGGTGTAAGCCGTACAGGAAGGCAGAGCTTTGAGGGGATGGAGAAGGAGCCAGTGTGCTGGCTTTGCCGGAACTGAGATACCAGCAGGCAGAAATAGACTGTCTGAAGGAAAAGGTTAAACCTTTCACTGGTGCAGGGGGAGAGATTTGATATCGTGCCAAGAAATACTGCTACAGGCCATCAGAGCAGTACAGTTACAGTTAGCAGTATCAAAAAACATTGTGATGAAAAATGTCAATTTAAACAAAATTTGTAGCAATCAGTTGGAGAATTTGTGAACAGCAGGGCTGCTTGTGAAGTGGGTGGCTCCATTTTTGAAGTGGTTCAAAGTTTAACTATTGTCTATCACCTTTAGCAACTCAGACATGTAACATTTTGACCTTGTCATTTGTACTTCACCTTTAACGTAGCTGACGTTGCATTGTTCTTGACCTTGACATTATAGGTTTGGGGGAGGGACATGTTTACATACCGGTACTTGTAGCCAGGAGCTGACTGGACTATCCCTGTAGTCTTATCCACTCCTCATGCATCTGCATCAAAATACGTAAATGCTACAGTTTGACCAATCACAAAATGGCTAACCCAACGTCATCTCCAAGCAGATGTTGGGAAATATCAGATATTGACTATCTTTTTTATTGATGTATATTTCAGGGACAATTCGCTTGTCCGAGTGCGTGCCCAAGTCATGACTAGAGATGACTCCTCAGGTGGCTGGCTGCCCCACGGGGGTGGGGGTCTCAGCATTGTGGGGGTCTACAGCTTCCAGAAGGAGGGGGACGTACTCCCCAAAAAGGACTTCGTCATATACGGAGAGAGGTTAAAAGACAAAACAGTAAGTAGACTATTTATTGCTGTGTTATTTGTTTATTACCTCTTAATCTCCATCAAGGAGATTATGTTTCTGGTTCTGTTGGTTTGTTTGGGGTGAGTGGATGAACAATATAATGCAAAAAGTTGTTATTTGGTTTTCATGATATAGTTTGTATGTAGATAACTGTTGGTATAATGAAGGACTAGTTCAATTATTTGTCCATTCTTCAGCATCATTTACTTGAAGTACACTGAAATATCAAAATTTAACTTTCAAGTCATATATCTATTATACAATTTTTGACAAAATACCACTTGTCAATGCCTTCAAAACTACCATCCTGACATTTTATGAATGTGTTACAGACATATCTGATGGTCCCATTCATGAAGTATTTCAAGTCCTACCACATGCTGTGGAAAACAAGGACCCTTTTGTTCCTAAGAGGATGTACTTGTGATTTACCTTTGACCTTTATGTTGTCCCACAGGTGGTGCTAGAATGTACGCTAAGAAAAGACGTCCAGTACAACAGAGTCACACCCATCTTCCACCACTGGTTCTTGGAGGAGAAAAGATTCGGACTGACCTTCCAGAGTCCAGGAGACGCCCGTGCCTTCGACAGGGGAATCAAAAGGGCCGTAGAAGACCTCTCTGAAGGTGAGAGACTGCTGTAGTGTTTTACCTGTGCCTCAGTCTTGGCTAGAAGCCAGGACAACACAAATGTTGTCACAAATTGCTGGAATCCACATCTTAGAATCTATGTTGACTTTGGTGATCTTCCCAGTGCTGCTGAAAGTTGACAGACAAGGAAATGTAGCTGTTATTATTTGGTGGCTGTTATTATTAAAATGTATGAACACCTAAAGAAACTTGTCAAGTGCAGAAGTATGGAGGCTTTCAAGTATTGTCGCTATCCAACATCAGTTGTAAAGCTGGGTCCTTTTGTTGTAAGTACTGTAGGGTCTGTGATACAGTTGGATCCAGATAGTTGGATCCCTCAGTTTTGTTATGTCTTGGTAGTCTTTCTCCATAACTGGTCAGAAGAATTGTTAGGTTTGGGGAATTTCAATCCAGAGAAGTGGCTTTTGTTTGAAAGATCATCATGAACCCATTTGTTCAGTGACTCTCTATACTGAATGGATCAGGGTAAAAGGAGAAATAAATAGTGACATTGTCTATTCAGAGGTTTGTCCAAACCAAATTATGATTTTGCTGTTTTCAGAAGGATCCAAGGGAAAATTTAACAGGCACGTCAAGCATGCTTAACAGTTACACACATTTCAGGACACTTCCATGCAAATACCAGATCTGTTTCAGTCATAATTAATGTAGAATGTCGTCTGTGGAAAGCCGTTAATGACTTTTACGGTGACAACAGAAGGGTCGACAGCAGATTAAATTTCTCCTTCCAGCAAACAGCAGGCAGCGCAGCATACAGAAGTAACACCCAGAGGCACTTCCCTTCCGCTGTGTTTCAGCCCTTTTGTTCTCGGTGGGAAGGTAGACCAGTCGTAATTGCGTTTCACCGCAGGCAAGAGTTGTTGCTTTTTTATGGATTTAGGAAGGACTACCCTGCATAGCCTGAGGAAGGGATTTGCAAGCTGTTTTGGGGACATGTATGTACCTGGTGGCTCAAGGTTTCATAACAGACTTACTTTGTGCAATGAAAAGGTGCAGGAGACTAACTGTGGAGGTAATCCTTGTGTAGACTGCTTCCCAGTTTGGAAAAAAACAGCCAGTTGTTGGAGGTTAAGGTCAGCCATGTTGATGTACCCTGGTGTCATGTACCTATCAGACAACCTCACCTCAGTCCCCCCCTCCTTCACAAACAACATTTTTGTCCATACCAGGTAATAGGAGCATTGCAATTAATATCTACACTTGCCTTTCCACTAATGGTTGGATGTTTTGGGAGTAGAACTTGCATTGACAAATCAGCTGCATCTTTCCCCCTTCAAAACAACCCCATTCACTAAAGAAAAACTACCACATCAGCAGTAAACGTGATCCAAATCCAACATCATATGTCACACTTTTGGATGGAAGTCCTCCCTCCTCCCCATGGGAAGGACCAGTAGATGGTTTCCATTGTTATAGCCATGAAAAACAATCACTTCATAACACATTTACATATATTTCAAACCTCAAGTCTTTGTCTTTATCCCCATAGAAAAGCTGGATTTGTGAGGTTGCTTTGAGTACAAAAAGTGGGAAGTCACCACTGGCATTTTAAAGAGCTACACTACAGCCAAAAGATTGAAATAACACCAAGATTCTACCCCCTGTCCTAATGGGTCAGTCCAGCCAATGAAAATGCAGGGCCATCTCATTTTGGGGTCAATTACAGGACAAAACATGTCACAAATTTTGGCCAGATTGTCAAAAATACACATTATTCTGTAAAGAATAAGTAAAAAAGTTCTGTCATAGATATGCACGGTGCACTCAACTGCACAACTCAATTACTCCTATCTGGTGTATTTTTTTTTCTTAGTCACTTGTATACAGTCCATGACTACTGGTATTTAGGTTATGCTTCTGAAGATGAGGTGTCATACCTCAATTGCTGATCATGTCATACTATTATATGGAAAGAAAAATCCAATATCCATAAACTGATGATTCAACCTCCAATATTTCATTTTATACATTCCACTGTTAAAAGAGAAATGGTCATGAGTCACGTAGGAATATTTGAGGCCCGCTATCATTAGATCCGAGATCTGTCTTCGGAATATGCGGCATTGACGTCACAGCAGCAAATTTCCTGGATAGAGAAGGGGAGAGCACTCCATGCCCACCCACACTCTTCCTGCCTTTCTTCCCCTCCTGTTTGAACAAAAACTGTTACCAAATCAAAGCATAGTCCACTGTAAATATTAGAGGGGGAAGGAGGGAAAGCAGGCAGGCATTAACTAACATGCTCCGCACTTTTGATTCCTACAGTAATGATCGTCATTTATGTGGGAGTGTAGGGGATAGAAAATGAGGCCAAAACATCTGTGTTTCATTAGAAACAATAAAGTACCTACGACCATGTGGCCGAGTCAGTCTGGAGCGTGAACTCATGTTGGGAAGACCTCTCTTCTCCCGCCTCATCTTGGCTACGCTAAACTTGGTGGCAGAGGTGGGATACGAAACCACGCCATCTAGATGACTGGTGAGACCACAAGGTGGACTTATTTTGGTTTGATGATGACAGTTAGCATGGAGAACTAGTACCAGGTTGTGTCTTTTGTGCAGTTGCATGTGGGTACTCTTGCTCACCATCTGGAGAAAAAGTTTAATTGTTCAGTGACAGGCATGTTACCATGGCAACTTACCCCTCCCAGTTTGTTCATGTTTGCCATTGAGATTGCCTAAGATGAATTAAAGGAAAGCAGGAAGGAAGAAGGCTGTAAGTGTGTTGTATCAGGCTTGTGTCTTCGGCAAAGGGAAAGTTGCAGAGGAAAGCCGCTGCCTAAGAAACAAATGAGGCAACAAATAAAACAATTTTAGGCATCTGCTTGTACAGTTACAACTGTAAATTCCGGATAAAATTACGCCCTTTTTAAACTTGTCAAAATCCCAAAAGTGATCTCAGGCTGTCACCAAAGTCAGGGTATGTACTTTATTTGAAGTTATTACCTGGACAAATTGGAAGACGATCCAGGAACCCAGTGGAACATGGGCACGAGGAGTTTGGAATGGCATCAATTCATCCATTCAGGGTTCTCCCCAGACGATGGAACAACAGTGCTGTGCTGCACTGTTATACTGCTATCATAGCACATCTATATTCATTTTGAAATTTAGGGTGCTTCTTTCCGATTTTCCCCAATGATTTTGCTCAAACCTATCGAAATTAATCGGGCTTGCAGGCACACGCATCAATCTTCCAAATAATTTTTTTGCCCCCCGTGTAAATCGGGCCTGAAACTCATTCTGGACAACTAAAATGAAATAAAACCAAAATGTCGAAAAGGTACGACAGCTATTTACTAGTATCCCTCACTCTTATCTCAACAAATAGTCTTTGTTTATGTTCATTGATTTCTGTATAATTCAGGTGTACAAACCAGTGTACTTGTCTGTTGTAGCCCAGCCCCAGTGTTATGGTTTGTGGCCAGTGGCCCACAGCAGCCTCCCCCCTCTGACATCACCAGGCCCAGATTCAGCAAACAGGAAATAGCGGACATTCCGCAGGGTTTCAGCCAGCATGTGTGTCACATTAGTGAGGGGACATCGGATCTTTCCCACAATGCCCCAGCCTGAGGAAACCTAGGTGACCGTCTATCCGCCCTTGGAACTAAGGCTGGCTACTCTGCCGCTTTACATTCCTCACGCATTCCCTTTTCTTCGCTGTCCTGCAAAGCCTGCAGGTTTAGAGCCCCTTTGTGGGCAGCCCCATATAGTATAGTAGGACTAAGCCGCCTGGCTTGTAGATGGCTGGATTGAACCAGCTCAGACTAGTCTTTCTTCTTTTCTGCATTGGCCCAAAGGAATCTAACATATCATGGCTATAAGTGCTATGATGTGGTTGGTAATGATTGTACCATTTGGTTTAGATTTTCCTTAGCACTCCCAGACAGTAACATTAATTAGAAGAGCCTCTGCTGATCTGACCGTAGAGGTGGTCTGCTTATCCAAGTTGGGAGTTCCAGGCAGGTGTTTCATGTCAATAGTCTTAGTTGTCCGGCTTGGCTTAAAGTTTTCAAGAAGGCATTCCATGCCCTGGTATAAACAGTCCATATGAAATATGTATCCCTGGAAGGCAAATATTAGGTTCACAACTACTGGTTAGTGTTGGATGTAAGCTCTTTTGGAGACAACAGTTTAGGACAGGAGACTGTTCTCTAATTCATCTCTGTAACACAACACCACCTTGAGTGGGCTGCAGGGTAAGGGGAAAAGAAACTAATGTCACGGGGGATTATGGAAAATATCTTGGGGTGTCCCTAAGGAGACAGCATCAGCACCTGTTCTTGTGGGGATTGACTGGACAAGACCTCTGCCTTGTTGACAGACTTGATAAGATTGGGAGAGAGACAGCACAGCTCAGGAGAGAAACTGGTTTGCTTTGATGGAACATTGGCATCATTGAACCACAACATTTGGTAAGACTCAGTTACTGTGTAGGGCACATTTGATCCTGTAGGTTATAGAAGTAAGTTTATCATTTGTTTCATTTTCATTTGGTGTAGGATGCACCTGATGTATCTGTTTAGAATTTTTCATATGACCTCTCCTTATGACCAACCTTTCTTAATGTCATTTACTTGAAATGATGGTATAATTTACAACATATTAAAACACAGGTGTTGTATTTGACTGTCCTTTGGTATTGAAGCTTTAATGTGGAAAGTTTTGTTAAAACATGGTGATGATGTGGTGGAATGGTGAGTAAAGTTATTTCCCTTCCTGTAGGCATAACAGCTGGCATTGTTTTAGCCCAATTCCTGGGCACTGTGTATACACAGTGAGCATGTTGTGGCTTCCTACCTAGACTACAAAAGAAATGAGTTGTACCCCCAAGCGTTTATTTCTGTTTGGTTACACACTTTTAACCACCTAATGTAAAGGTGTGGGGTGACGTTAGGCTGTAAAGCCAGTCCAACTCCTGTATAAAGTTACCAGACAGCAAAATGTGGGATCTCCTGACAGCTGCCCTCTGATCCAGATTGTGCGATTCTCCAGATTAGAGGAATTCTTCTTGACACAGCTCTTATCAGCCAGCCTAGCCTGGAAGACAGACAGGTGCAACTAGTGCTGCATACCTAAACCAATTTTCAGGTTCAGGTCCGGACTCGAGTCCAGAGGTTTAGGTTCAGGTCCGGACTTGCAAGTCCGGACCTAAACCCATGGCATGATGTAAGCAAAGCAACTTGCCTACCTAAAGCCTTGGATTAATTTGAGCTGACTGCTGAACTACAAATGCAATGTATATAGACCTAATTACTAATATGGGTGTTTCATAATCATGACTCAATGAATACTGTATTATTATACTCAGTAGTAAACACATATTATTAAGCTACTAGTATTATACAGTGTATAATTTAAGAAAAAATATTTTTCAGCTTTAATAGTACAATTTTTTTATAGCAACAACAGCAAAGAAGTACTTAATTTCGCCCCAAGAGATAAAATAGCGGTGGAAACGCGGTGCTAGATTTAATTTGTTTCATTATCGGCTCTCTACCGATATCTATAACCCTGCACTAGGCTGCAGTCTCACCAATGTCGCTAGGGGCGTTGCGTATTCCTCGCGTGTTTTTGCGAGATCTAACGTGAGTTCGCGAGGTTTAAGATGGCCGCTAATGTTTTTGTCCGTCCCGGGACTCCCGGCCGATCACTGCCGCGTGTTTCGGATGAATTTTTGCGTTTATAGGCGCATTAAAGCAACTTGACTACGGATGAAACTTCTCAAGGAACATTTCTCAATGGAAAATGGGTCGTTGTTACCGCAAGCAGACCGGGGCGAGATCAAGCAGGCGGGACCGCGGCACTGTTTATTTCAGAAGCCGCTGGCCGTAAACCCAGCCGCTGTAAAAATAACTTGCGCTCCGGGCAACCTGGCTTTCGGAATAAGTCTCGCACAGAAAAAATTACTTGCGCGGCGAGACTGCGAGACCGGGTATTTTAAACACTGGAATGTATGTTAGTGCTATTTTTTTAACAAGTCCAAAACCGGTTCTCAACGTTTCGGTTTTTTTGGACTTGAACCGAAACATTCGGTCCGGTCCTGAACCGGTCCAGCGAACCGGTACGCAGCACTAGGTGCAACAATTAGACTTTCAGAGAGAAATGAAGTATGGTAACTGCCAAATATGGTTCTGCTCTACATATGTGGGTACGAAAAAATATAATGGTTTTGGCCAAGATTAACTTTGTTTTCATATATACATGTAACTACCTGCCAAGTATTAAAATGTTGATAATTTTTGAAGAAGGTTGTATGTAGATTTCCTACCACTGGATGATGCTTTTGTTTAATTGTTTCAAGTTGCAGTGGATCTTTCATCAGAAGTTTGAGATCTTCAGCTTGGTATCTTGAGTATGTGGTAGTTTTCCATACTGTGTTTGCACCTTTATGTAGCAGGTGGAGTAAGGGTAGGGTTTGGTACAACAGACAGTAATTGGAAAAGAACCATGTAGCACACGACCCCAATATGTTCTTATCCTGACCTTCAGAACCCTAAGTGGGGGTGTCAGTGTCTCTGGAGACAGCGGAAGGAAAAAAGTCCAAGAGACAGATAACTGAAAGGAGAACCCCCCTCCTTACAGCTTGATCTGATGCCACTTGCCAGTGATGTCAAGACCCTGTCAGAGTGACTGCATAATTGGCATTCCTTTACCCAAGGTTGGCCTTGCACAGTCTGCTCTTTAGAGCTCTTTCTTGGTATGACTGCTTATAAAGGAGAGGTAACTCAGGTAATATTTGATGTTTGTTGGTGGGTTTTCTTTGTCTGACAGCTTTGTTAGCTACACACACTTGAAATGGTAAGATCATGCATTGATTTATGATAAAGCAGACCAAGCCTGTTCCTGTGAATTTTTTTTGAGGGTAGCCTCAAGGAGGTCTGAAGCCCTGGAATTGTCTCAAGCAGCAAGTGGTGGAGGGGCTTGGATAAGTTTTGCAGTCTTGAGGTATGGACAGTGATTTGGTCAGCTTGTTTCTTGTTGACTTTGTATGAGAGTTCAGACTACTTTGTTTCTTGTAGTGAAACTACTGTGCTTGGGGAAGTACTAGCAGTATAGAAGAGAAACATCATGGCCTGCCAACAATACCATAGTCACGTTTGCTTGGCTTTGCAAAACTGAACAAGGCATTCTGGGGGCATGTTTGTTAGTTGAAGGAGGATGTCACTTGTTAAGCCCTGTACTGTAGTATGTGTTTTTGATGCTGGAGCTAATGTATAAGCTAATGTATAAGGCTTTGGTTGGTTGTATAACTTGTAAAGCAACATCCACATTGAATAGCATGTACATGTACTTCCTTAACTTACATAACAATTCTGTCAAATGTTTCAAACTGTCACTCAGAAAGTTATTTTCTCTTGCACTTTTCCATGCTGTCCTTTGGATTTATGTTCAATAACTGGGGTAAGTTTTCTTGTTTATCTGTGCTAATTTTGCTTCATGTTGTCAACTTATTTTCTTCCCACTTGTTGTAGTTCTTTCTTAGAAAACACTCACAAAGACTAAGTTACTGTTAGATAACTTAGAATAAAGTTTGTTGCCAGCACACTGCTGCAGTAGATAACTTTGGGGATGTAAGTCTGTTTCTGTGTGGGTTTTCATGATCTATTCTTAAAGAGAATATATTAGTAGGATTGTCTTACCGTAGTTTGTATTAGACACTTTTGCCATTTGCAGTATTATTTTTGATTATAAGTACTGCCTTCCTATGTATTGAATTGTTCTTGACATCATGATGATGATGATCCAACCTTTTCGTGTCAAGAAGTTACCCTGACCAGATGTCCCAAATAGCTTTTTAAAGCAAAATAGCCTCCAGTGGAAGTTAAATTAATATGTTTGTATATTGTATAGGGACAGAAGAAAAAAATGACAACCTTCCCATGATGCTTCTTTTGTTTCAGAATCATCGCCTTCCTCAGTGCCTAAGTCTTCACCAGGTGAACTTGATGAAGAAGATGTTTTTGTTGTAAGTTCTGTCAAGTTCTTATCTGATTGTTAGGTACCTTGTCCAGACATATTTTAAAGATTTCAGTGCTACCACTTTGGAAGCATTCAACTTGTCACAGCATGTCTAGTAAAGGTTCAGACGAACATGTGAAAGAGTCTGTGTTCTTAATCATCTGTATAATACTTTTTTGTTCTAGGGAAATATAGATATTTGACTTAACCAGAAATTCTAAATTTCTACTGTATATCCCATCTAAAGTGGCCTGTGTAACATCACATCACACCGAAATAGATTGGTGGGACAGGAAACATTTTCCGTGAGCCCCTGAGCTGGCCTTTGAAGAGCCGCTTCCACCTACTCTTCCATTTGGCAAAGTTTGTTTAATGCCACCCATTTGCTGACAGCTCTCAGTTACCAAGGAATCCTTTGCTCAGTCATTAAGATTGCAGAATGAGTGTATTTTTTCCTCCAGGTTTTGGAAATGTCCAGCTGTAAAAAAGAACCTGAAAAATAATCACTAGGCTTTGATACATCATTGATCAGTCTGTGATTTGCACTCTAAATCTAATTTCGCTCCATTCTGTACTTTCAGTCTTTAGATGGTGACAGCAGTCGGGAGCCCACACCCAAGCCGCCAAAGAAGGAACGGAAGCCGGTGACTGTAGCGACGCATGACCCTTACTTGAGCCAGTTCTCCCACCCACACACCACCCACTCCCACCTCCACAGAGTACACTTCATCACACCCAGCAAGCCCATCCGTGGCTCGCGCAGATTACACTCCACCAGAGAGGTGAGACAGGTAGCACTTAGTGTTAGCACCCTGTAATGGCAGAGGCACATGAAGGGAAACCTCCCGTAGTCCTGGCGGGGAAAATTATCTCACTGTCATACAAGAGGACTAATGACAAACCTTAACACTTAAAACATCAGAAGTTTCCCCAGTCTGCATTTAGATGTGTGTCAAAGTTTATGATTAATTGTCAACACAGAACTTTTGCAACATTGCATGCATTAGGAAGTGCAATAGCAAGGCTCGTTCACCTGCAATATTGCAAGTTGTCAGAAACTTTATCTACAATTTATAAAAGTCTTTCTGAACATACATGTTTGTACCTGTAAAAGACCTTCCCTTCACTCCTAGTGGATATCACCATGCTTAAGTGTCTAGTACCTCAGACCTAAACTGAGACCAATACATCAGCTAACGTTAGATTATCAACCTGGAGAGTGTGGTAAAAGCTCCTGCACATTAAGGTTTTGTATAAGGTAAAGGTAAAATTGACTTTGACTGTTGCCCTCCCTTCCTTCCAGACGACACATCCTGAAGTGATATTCCAGGAGGAGCACACCTTCATCAAGACTGAGTCAGCCAAAGATAAAAACAAACAGGATAGCAACAGGGACAGTAGCGACAGTAGCGACATATGGATCAGGCATACGGACTCCACAGGGCGGGCAGTGTTTGCCGACCTGCCGGGACATCTGGCCTATCCCGTGGGCAGCAGTGAGAGTACGAGTGACGACGCAGATTCGTATGTTCATTTTTCGAAAAACTACCCGAAAGTGCACGATTATAGTTATCCTATGTTGGAACCAATCCGGACAGACACCAGTTCCTCCAAAAGTGGCAAATCCCGTGTAGTAACAGTCCAGCCTTCAAAGATATTCCAGGACAGAAGATCACAGAGTCAAACAGAGCCATTGAGACCTCAGACCGGACACCAGCGATGTGTGTATTGCCGCGAGATGTTTAGTCCGGAGGGAAACCGGCCAGGCAGCTGTGAGTTTGCGCCGGACCAGACACAACAGTACATGAAAAGAGTAAGCTGCATGGGGGCAGCCGAGATGATGGTTTATCATTGCATGTCGGACCCTGAAGGGGACTATGTGGAGCCGTGTTCGTGTGACGCGAGCGATGGCATGTTCTGTAGGAGGTGGGCTGCACTCTCTGCCTTAACCTGCGTGGTGCCGTGCCTCCTGTGTTATCCGCCTCTCCAGCTGTGCTACAAGTGTGGAATCCGGTGTCGGTGCTGTGGCGGGAGGCACAAAGCTGTATGATGCAAGGCACCGAAAAGTCACCTTTCTTCCATTGACCGCCATAGAAAAAAAACAACGACGTTACCACATCCGATAAGCGACAATTATCGCATGCAGGATTCTTGTGGAAACAGTACACGCGGCCACAGTTCCAGGGCCTCAATTTAAAAAATGATCCTCGCTCCACTGTGCAATGGTCGGCAGGGAGCGTGTGAATGTAGGAGCTGGTCAGACTGTAGAGTTTACATAGTAAATAGTGTATATAGAGAGTTGGCAAGTTTATTGGCATTGATACCACATGAAAGCATTTGTAGACTTTTGTAAAAAAAAAAAGAAAAACAATGAATTGATGGCTTTAATGAAAAAAGGCTATTCATGAATTGAGAGACAGCAAATGAGGATGGGTTAATCTAGATAGCTCTATTTCCTTGATAGTTGTATTTATTATTGTGTGCATGATAGCATGTAGGACAGTTGCCCAGCATTCTCTATGCCTTAAACTTTGCATTCCAACCTCTGGCTGGGCACCAGGACAGCCTAAGCCTCACGCACCTGAGATGGCATTAACCTCAAGTGACCCTAAAATCGAGAAAACTCACGTGACCAAGTTCGGGCTCCAACCACCCATATCTTAAAGCTCACTTGTCCTTTGGATAGTTACATTCATGGGCATCTTTTCCCAAGAAAGATTGTTGTCTTGAGAAGTCAGAATCTTAATTTATAATTGCACTGATTCAAAGGTACACTGGTTTTTATTTTGCTTTATATGTCTGATATAACAAAAATATCTGAACAGTTTATAACAATGATTATTTGAATTCATTGGAATTTTAAGTCCAAAATTTTACATAAACACTTGATTGGACACTAGCTGTGGTATTTTACCCATTTCATCTGTGTTTTCCCTTTACGTCAAACATTTTTATGCAGATTTGGGTGGGATTAAAATCCACCCAGTTTTGTGGATGCAAACTGTGTTTGTCAGAATTCCTTGAGGTACTATTGGTAGTGACATGTCACTCAAAAAAAGCTTTTTGTTATGTCCTGGAATTTTAGGACATCAATTTTACACCTCAAACTTATTACATTTTGGTAAATGTTTTTTGGGGGGGGGGGGCTGGACACATATCCTCAAAACAAAATAGGTCAAACTATTCCTGCAAGGCTGGTACGAACATCTAAAGTGTGATACATTTTCTCCTGTTTTTTGTGGTGGGGGGGGGGGGGCTTAACTCATGGCTGGGAGAAACAAGTCAAGCCAACTAAATTCTACTTCACCAGTCAAGCTATCAGGTCTGGTAACCTTAAATGAACCCACTACCTTCAGGGACTATGCCAGCAAAGGCATACATTTTTAATGGCAAGGTTTTATTTTCCTAGTATGTGGTCATTTTCCCCAACAAAGAAATGCATTGCTATGGTGCCTGTAGTCCCCTCATGGTCCACACATTTCTGTAGCAAATTTGTTATCTTGAGGTACAGCAGTGATGTAGTCAAGGAAAGCTTTTGTAGGTCAGTCAGTTTAAAAAAAATGATATTTAGATTCAAATTATTGGTAAAATGGCAGACCCTGATTCCAGGTACATGCTATTTAGAGGCTGTATTGTAACAAAATTCTGCACAATCATAAAACAACTGCCATGCTTGTTGTATCTGCTGTATAAATTGATGGTGTCTTCTAATGATTTTGTACACCCTACAATAAAGACATCAGTATTACTGGGTATTTTCAAAACATGATTTTCGCAACAAAAAAATTACAAGAATCAGATTAGCTTTGACCAACTGAAAATGGAAAAAAATTTTAAAAAATTGTTTTCTAAAAACCACCACCTTCTGATATCCCTCGTATTGTTAAGTGCAGAAAATCAGGTTTAGACTGAAAGAAATCATTCCATATGATAGGTACAGTTCCTTCACTGAGAACAGGTATTGAAACTTGAGTCCCCCTAGCATTCCTTGATATAATTGCAGAATAGGTTGCAAGGACAATGCTGAAGTACAAGCTGTTTTGCTTCCACCCCTTTCAATTTAATTGCCATAAAGGCACCCACCCACCTACATTTCTTCAGCTGTTTGCCCTCCCTTTGGTGAGTCCTGGTAAGATATAACAATGTACAGGTCAGTATTAAAACCTATTTCTGATAGAAACAAATGCAGGGAGGGTTGAAATAGTGAGAAAATTGCTGTCTGTACTTGCTGTGAGCTTACATGTTGCTGCATTGCTGTGCCTCTCCATCTATTTTAACTACTTTTTTTTCTGTAAAATATTTTTGGTGTGTAGGGTTATAAAAAACACCCACCTTATCACCAGTGGTGGTACAACCCTGTTGACAGATCTAGGGGCCTCTGGCCTGTCAAGTGTTCTAGTTAATTTCCAGTTTGTCAGGTAGGCTGGAGTAGAGGCTGCTGTAATTTTTGACTCAAATGTTTGACAGATTGGCAAAAAGAACAACAGCTGAGATTGAAAAATCTTGGGAGGAAGGTGTATACATGTACATTTATATATATACATATATATATATATATTGGCAAATGTATATCCTGCAAGATGCTATGTCCAACTTCTTTCAGCAGCTTCAGCAGTAAATGCAAATTTAAAAGAAATTACCGCAGGAATTTTAACAGTGTTGTCATCCTTACTCTATATCATTTTGGAACTGTGCCTTGGGAGAGGGTGAAAAACCAAGGAACTGAGAGAGTAAGACGTGATCTCTGCCGTTCTGTGAGACATGTTTGTTCTCAATGCTTCGACTCCTTTTTTGAGAGGTTACCTGATTGGGCTTTCCTGTGCCTGAATGTACATGTATAATTCACAGGACATCAGAGCATCTTTTAAGAGTTGTGCATAGGGCTTTTGATTTTTTTGGAAAACTTCTGCTTCACTGCAAATGATAACCATGTTAACCCAAATTCATATAGCGACTTGTATATTGCATTGGTTGGTGGATCGACGTGGCTTCTTTTGTACAAGGAGCCACTGGTACGTCTTGTAAATATATGCTCATAATCAGACATGATGATGACAAACTCCCTTCAATTATGTATAGAAAGAAAAAAATTATGAAACTAAATTTTATTCTGATTTATCAAAGATCCAAGATATTTTTATGGGCTGTGTGTGATTTTGTGACACTCCAATGGCTCTGAGCGTAGTGCAGTCCCCCAAAACTTCCGTTTAGTAAAAAAAGTGTTGATTCCACATGTAACCTCCTCCAATAGGCATTTTGGCTTCCTACATGCAAATGTATGACTGTTGTAACAAACTTTTATTCCCATGTATGTATACTGTACAAAGTAGAAACCTTCAATGGTTTTTAAGGGAAGATATGCAATTACCTTATTACTACTGCCTATTTTGTATGACTGCTTTAGTCTAGCTTTCTTATTTGCACTGTTTTTATAATATGAGAAGAATGGACATTTCCATACAAGCAGGGCAGTGATTTGGCCTGCCTTGTACCACTGGGATGGCTTATAATGGCATCTTGTTTTGTATCCTTGTGACCCAGACTGCACTGAAGATGAAGTTAGCTTGTTGTAAGAGGGATGCTCGTCAGTTGCCATGTGGACTTCACAGAATATTGACGTGTGAAATAAACCATGTACGAGGTCACGGCATAGGACCTGGTGTAGGACAGACGGGAAAGAATGCCACAGACGTGGCAAATAAACAATTTGCAGTTCTACAGGTGTGTTTTTTTTAATTGTTGAATGCTTAGTGTGACATTTCCCCTCCAAAATACAAGACGCCTCTCTTTCAATTTGAAAAGCTAAAGAAAGGGACATCTGGATAGTCAAAGAACTATGCAATACTTCACAGCTTTTTACAATAGCTGTCTATGTAACTACATGTACATACCTGATGAGAGAAACAAAAGACACAGTAGTGACTAGTGACACATGCTATCCAGTGACATGAACTTTTACACCTTTCCATGTACATAAAGGGCTTCCAAATGACCCTACCTAAACCTTAAATCTTCCCATACCTATGGGCACATCAGGCAGCAAGTTTCCATCTGTTCTTATGGGCTGCTCAGCCTCCTTCCATAGTGGCTTCCAACATGGTGCCCTTGAAATTTTGAAAATGACTTATACATAGGCTCCAGCATTTGTCATCAGAATCACTATTAACCGGCCTGGGGAAACTTCACAGATACAAACACAGATGCCCCGGGCTGCCATCTATGCTCAAAATATTGATTTACCAGAAAATTATAGTCATTATTCTGTTCTCAATTCCCACAAAAACATTTGTTGGTCACAATGAGGCAACATTGCTAACGTTACATCAAGAAAGCCGACCAAATTACAAACTGATGTTTACTACTAAAAAGGAAAGCTTATGGCATTGTCGAGAAGAGTAGGGGTAACCCTGTGTGCTTCACTCATAACAACACCCATTGCACTTCTACTGCCCTAGCTACTTGAAAGCATCAGATGAAAGCATAACTAGAGTTCCACGACCTCATACCTTCGCCAAATGAGGTTATCCTTTATGACTGACGAATTGTAGATTTTCCCCCTAATTATGCAAATAAGATCCTCATTTGCATGAATTACATCATTTGAACATATTCTCATCCCAATGGCAGTGTTATCTTAACAAAGAAAGCCATTCTACCATTTTCTCATAAATTATGCAATTATGCATAAATTGTCCTGATTTGAATAAGTTATGTTGAATGATGTTCACCTCCAGTCAACTTTGAAATGCACAAGTATGAAATTGCTAGCATCAACCACTATGGAATTATAGTATTTTCTCATTAATTATGCAAATTAGGTCTTCATTTACATAATTAATATATGGCAATGTTCCTCTCATTCTTAATTACACATGTCACAAGGTAGAATAATCCTATCATGGAATGTGACTGAATTATAGAATTTCTTCATTAATTATGCAAATTAGATCATAATTTGCATAATTGCCTTTTTTTTATGTCAAGCATCACTTAAGCTACCTACACACCAAATATCAAGACGATCCGTCGACCGGCTATTGAGTTATCCTACTTTAAAAATTTTCATACAAATGTCTCCTGTAGTTCCAGAGCAAGCCGCTAGGTGGCCCAAACTTATGTCACTTCTTCCCGAGCACAAGAGCTACCTACCATCCAAAAATCATGACCCTAGCATGTCCAGATCACGAGATATCAAAAGTTCCGCTGCAGTATCATACCAAGCCCCCAGGGGGCCCAAAATCTAATCACTTCGAGGTCTCATCAAGACCTATCCACCTACCAAATTGCAAATATGAAGAACATCCATTTAAGCCTTCTCGAGGTATCGTGTTTACAGTCACACACACACAAACACACACACACACACGAACGCGTACGAAAACATAACCTTCTTGGCGAAGGTAATGATTCTGCTCCAGTTGATGACTGCTACTCCACAATCACAGCGGATCATGGTAAAAACGCCACCCAGCGAAGTGATATCCAAGCGCAGAAAAGGACTGTGTGTGGTATGGCGATTTTTCGCCTGTGTATGCTGATAGATGGAATTCCCAGTGATGCTGCCCCAGTGATTTCTTGGAAAGGTTTCTTTGCATATTAAAGCCGATAGTAACGTTAGTGATGATAACGTTATGCCGGGGATCGGGGATCTCAATAGTACTACATGTAGTAGCTAGATAATGTTGACCCGGAAGTGAACTCTGACGTCATGACCTCAATTTCCTTGGTTCGCCGGATTGCACATGGCGGCGGTTTGACATTGTAGCCATCGATAGCTTCAGCTTTCTGTCTCCAGTTCTCGCCGTTTGTCGCGTGTTCGCCCTCCGTACCTGCTTCGACGTTATCAGTAATATACAGGGACAGCCATGGGGAATGTTTTAGCAGCTGGTCCGGGCCCGACGGCGGGCCAGGGGGTTCCAAACCTCGGTGCCTTCCCCCCTCCTCCTCCCCCCACCTCTGCACAAGGTGCCGCTACTGGATCACCGGCGCCGGGACAGCCCGAACAGAAAACAGACGACAAAACAACCAACCCGGGAACATTCGATGAGCTGCACAAGAAATGCAAAGGTATTGCTGTCGTTAGATTAAGGATCTAAATGCAGTTGCCCCAATATTGAAAATAAGTTTGATATACTCACTGCCCCCCTCCCCACCCCACAACCCATAATTTTACACGTGCATATGATAGTTAAGTAACTCTTTTGTCGTGTTTCTTAGCAATTTTCTTACCGTCGATCCGATCTACGTGTGAACTAAATGTGCTGTTCAGCCACTTACACCCGTGGGACTTTTAGGTATTGATTTTTTGTATGGATTTTCTTCATCTTTTATTTTGATGTACCTTTAGAGGTCATATGCTAAAAATTGGTAAAAATCTCAACTAAAAAGTGTTCTGTTATTGATGTGTGTTTTGTAGGGCATGAATTCAGAAAATCTGTCACTTCAAACTAGAAAACTGAAGTTTCATAAAATACATGTACAGCTGTTTCTGGTCACTTTGGATCTAGAAAATTTGCCAGTTGAGTCAGAAATTATAAAACAGTCAACAGTACAGAGTGGAAATTTGCAAATAGATAGTAGTCTAGTGCTACACAATCAATATTGCAGTCGGGCCGATACCTCGGGTGATACGGAATACACCGTGTTGTATTCTATATTCTATATATATATATATTGAAAGCCATGTAAATACAACAAATTTCATCAGCCAAGGAGGTTAGAGAGAGAGAATGGTTTATTCAATAATAAAAACCTTTGCAGCACCAAGGCTGAATTGCGGTTTCTTTACACAATACATAGTCCAAATCTTAGCAGAGCTTGACCGCAGAGCTTGACCGCATCATACATAACAGAGGTTCAAAGAAGCCCTTGCATCAGCTTCTTTACTTGAAGATTAGCCTGTGACTTGAGTTCATAAACCCACTAGGGTTGAGGTATGCACTGGTATGCAATGGCTCAAGCCAATTGCCCCCACACACAGCTTGTACTTACAAACTATAAGTTATCACTATAGAGCTGATGTGTTATGCTGCCTGCACATATCTCAGTTTTCGAGTTATATCATGTCTTCACCTGCATCTCTGTGCCATATTGCAGTTTACGAGTTATACCATGTCTTCACCTGTATCTCTGTGCCCATGTGCTGTTTGCAGAAGTCTTCCCCAACCCCATGGAAGGATGTAAGCTGGTAGTCAACAAGGGCATCAGTAACCACTTCCAGGTCAACCACACTATCTCCCTGTGTGCGTTTGGGCCGTCCTCCTATCATTTTGGCGCCACGTATGTCGGTACCAAACAGATCAGTCCATCAGAGGTGAGTTACATGAACTTGTATTTGCAGCAAATACATGTACATCTTTTTTTAGAAGTGAGCAAGTTCAGGGCAACCTGGTTGTTATAATGAGGTGGGAGTTTGACAGTGTATTTTAAGTTAACCATTATTTTTCAAGTTTATTGCCTCTAATCGTACAATGAAAACATTTTACCACAGTTACATTCAATATCTAACAGTATCTAACAGAGTATAGAAGTAGTAATCTTTCCATGTCAAAATATGTTCATCAACCTACCTGGATTGATATTTTCTGAACAAGTTGTGGACCTGGTCAAAAGTTCTCATCTAGGAATTGTCCTTTGGTAACAGATATTTCAGAATTCTTGTATAATTCTTGAAAAAAAGTTGTATAAGCAATATTATTCTATCATTAGAATATTTCTAACTACCGGTATGCCTCGTTTTCTTTTCCAGGCATACCCTGTCCTTCTGGGAGATATAGACACCTCTGGTAGTTTGAATGCCCAAATGATACATCAGATCACAAATAGAATTCGTACAAAAGCTGTGGTCCAGGTAAGAATGAATTGCCTTCTAGTTTTTTCTTCTCCACACAGTCCATATGTATTGCCTTGTTATTATGCAGAAAGTTTGAATCTGAGGTGGTGTTTGGAGCCAAGAGAAAATTTATTGAGCTGCAGTATCTTTTAACTGGACTGTGGCTTGTTGAACCTTCCACAGACACAACAGTCCAAGTGGGCCATGGTCCAGCTGGACGCAGACTACAGAGGGGACGACTACACGGCGAGTGTAACATTGGGAAACCCCGACTTTGTGAACGAGAGTGGGATCGTGGTGGCACACTACTTACAGCGGATAACCAAGAGGTTAGCACTGGGTGCTGAGCTGCTGTATCACCACACCCAGGGCCAGGAGGCCGCCATTGTCACTGTAGCAGGCAGATACACAGGTAGTGGCATCATTCCTTGCGTTTGGTAGAGGATTTCTAGAAGTAGCCCTTCATGTGGCCTTATGTCATAATAAAAGATTCTTGCATCATTGAAATGAACAATGTATTTTTCATAGAGTGAATTTGAGGGCCAATTCACAGGAGGATTTTCTACCGTCTCCTCCTGGGGAAAAACGCTGTCCGTACCAACTGGTGTGTTTATCTATCCTGCAGGTGATGTGTTTATTTGAACAGAACCACATGGGAATAGATCAGAGCTGACCTGTTATCTGTATTGTGAAAGTTATTTCCCCTCCACTCCACAGGTGATAACTGGATAGCCACAGGTAACCTGGGTGGAGCTGGGTGCCATGCAAGCTACTATCATCAAGGTACACTCTTCATATCAGGCATACATGTATCTCAAAATCACTGTCTGATATTTTAGTGCAAAACCTTCAGTATGTGACATATGTACCCACAAACATGTATCAGAGGGAAAAACAACATTTTGACTTTTAATGAATCTTTCATTTAATTTTATTGTCTACTCCAACAGCAATTTCAAACCTAATTGTTATGATTTGTTGGGTTTTCAGAGAACATAAGACCGTCTTTGTAAGCTAATGGAGGATTGAAATAAAGTGAACCTCACTCTGCTACATTTATCTATCTGTATTTCTGGTGCAGGTAACGAGTATGTGCAGGTTGGTGTGGAGTTTGAAGCAAACCTCAGGGCACAGGAGAGTGCAGTCAGTCTGGGGTACCAGCTGGATGTACCAAAGGCAAATATGGTTTTCAGAGGTAAGCAAGGTATCATATTGCACATGACAAGATACATGTACAATAGTACTAGGCCTTAGTTGCAACCTGTCCTATCAGACTAGGAAACCTCCTTGATCAGACATGTAACATCAACTCTCATAAATCAACAGGGTACCCTAAGACTGCCACATTAAAAAAAAGGCAGTCAAGAATGTCTTGAACACCTGGATGTCTGAACTGTGCAAACCTCGGGAATAGACTGTTCCATAAGCCCCTCAGCAACGCCCTAGCAACTCAAACCCCTTCGTCAAATTCAGCGCGGTGAGGGCCGCGCCGGCTGCCGCCGCCAGAATGTCAGTTTTGCCGTCCAACTTTAGGGTCAAGTTTTCGGCACCGAAAAACTCTCTCAGCAGCTCAAAAAAGTGTTTCGCTATCTTTGTTGAAGGGCACAGAGTAAATTTATTTGAGGAGGGGACAGGGTTAGTTTTAGTGAGAGCAAAATGTTTTCGCTCAATGCGGGCGTGGGATGCGCCACATAACATCACATGGTAGGTGGACAAGAGTGCCCAGTTGCTGACAAACAGCCGATGCATGTGTTATGCAGAGTATGTTTATCTGTGACAGGCTTTCCACTGCATTTGCTGCATGCAAACCCAGGAAAAAAAACGAAATGAGAAAAAACAGTTCGGGTGCTCACGAGGAAGGGCGCCACTTATAAAGGGCTTTGCGATACAAGTAGAAACATAAGCACGCAAACACGGACATAAACAATAATGATAGCTTTATAAACAAATGATAAAGAATAACAGAACTGCTTTGATTAACTTGAAATTGCCTCCAATGTCACAAATTCAGTTTCACCGGTAAAACAAGTCTTTATCAAGCAGACAAAAACACATTTTGCTGCTCTTAGATTTCCCGCGCTGATTTTGATGGACGCGTTCGAAATAGAACAGGGGTTTCAATGCGTATGATCAGGAACGGTCTATTACAGATGCTATGTTAGATGCGCTCTTTAAGGTTGTAGGGTACTCCACAGGATTGTGTAAGTTAATGTTAGAGTTGCAGTTTATATGACTGATTTATATGACTGGTTTATTGGTAGAACTCTTTCCAACCATGAGGCTTTATAGTATGTCATACTATAAAGCCTCAAATGTCCAGGACAGGTTGCTGAGAAAGTAAAATTGATATTTTGTTGTGGATGAAGGATATAATTTCTCAGAAAGACTTGAATAATATCTGATGCAAAGATTTGTGCTATTAGAGACGGGATGTTTTTTGAATGCTAACTGGCATCAATGTTCATCATGTTGTTATGTATTATGAATGTGTTATGAATGCGTGCTTCAGGTAATGTGTGCTGAATGCTCATTGGTTACTGTGTTTTTGAATGCAATTGAATTCTGATTGGTGCCAGTGTATCCATTAAACCTTAATTGATCATAGGTGCATATCAACTTCTTTCTGTATTCTGGGCAGTCAGGTCAGTTGTTCTGAAGAACACCAGAGATCTGGTCACAGTCTGTAAGTCTACTCTGTTTGTAACGTAACTTTGTGTCTTTCCCCACAGGAATGTTGGACAGTAACTGGACAGTAGCAGCCGTCCTGGAGAAAAAGCTCCAACCTCTCCCCTTCACCTTTATGCTCAGCGGCATGCTCAACCACACAAAGAACCAGGCTCGCTTCGGATTTGGGTTACTCATAGGCTAGTCACGGGGTGGGGGTCTTCATTTCATTATCCTGTAAATTGTGTCATACATGTAGGCTTGAGGTCTCTACTAGCTCCCCTTACAACCTTTCATCTTTTAGGGATTCCTAGATGCAGCTGCAGATATAAATTAATATTTAGACAGAAAGTTTCAAGGTTCGTGAATAACTATTTCAGGTTAGGATAGGAGAAAATTCAGGTCTATTTGTGATCTGGATGAGGGAAAAAAATCCATTTCCTACGATTTGATACCTTGTGTTTGGACTTGGCATTATCATGTCATCAAATTTTACATGCTCTGATGTGCTTGTTCACCATCTTCCCCTGTCTGCTCGCAATGGTACTGCACAATGTTACACATTCATGCTTGTCCACTGTCAAGTACGTGGACTTGAAGGAGAGGACATTTGTGTGTGCAGTTGTCATGTTGTCTTCTCCAAAACTGTATCCTCGGCAGATACAATATTCCCATTTACACCTGTTGAATAAGACTTATGAACTTGACTACACTTTTTTCCCCCATAGTTCTCCCACATGTCTAAACAAGTCTTGAGAAAAGCACCCTCTGGTGGGTTATTGCTAAACTACAGAAATATTATGCATATAATACTCTGAAGAATCCTTTGAACTGGATACAGATGTTTCCCCAAATGTAGCCATTTTTCCTTCAGTAATGGCAAACTGAAAACAAAGAGAACGATAAAATATTTTTCATAACATGTTGAGTTGCCATACAATTGGCAAACCAAAGGACAGACATGGGTAAAAGCATAGACTTCTTTGCAGAGAAAAGAATAAGCTGCTTTCTGCCACAATGCAGGTGATAACTGGCAAAATGTCAGTCACCATGCTGGAGTTACCTCTGCTTAGTGCATGTAATAGTTCATGTATTACAATGATATTATTCCACATACTACCTATTTTCTACTTCATATGTCACAATATTGATACTGCTTCTACAGGACAATTAAGATTATGAAGATTTCTCCTGAAGTATTCTAAGAAATCTGTACAAATAAACCAGTATCATCTAATCACTTTTTATAGATGCAAATGGATATTTGTTTGATGGCTGTGAGTCATTCCAATAAAGCATCAGGTTCTTGATGACTCTGTCTGTGGCTTCCTTTACTTAACCATGGATCAAGTTCCATGGAGCCAGAGGTTGAGGGTTTGAGCCTGGCACAGCTTGTTGCAGGTTGCAGTTGTCCTCTTGGATGAAGACTACGGCTGCCTGTCCAGTGTATGAGTATGTGATCCCGTGTGCATGGCTGAAAACAAGCCATAGCCAAGCTGGTGCACCGTTGCACTACTATCTACTTCAAAAAGGATCATGCTTCACCTCAGTTGAGGATGTCTGTTTTACCTTACCTCTGTATGAATGTTCAAACACATGCCTTGTGTAAAAGAATGCTACGGTGTAATGGTTAGTAAGCTCATTTTTGGCTGCTCACAAGGTTTGGGGTCCAAACTCTGGCCTAGCTGTTAGGTTTGTGAACTGATTTGCTTTTTACTGGAGAGGGAGTCTGGGGTGCCACACTTTTAGCATGTAAAAGAAACAACTACTCACTGATGAACATGCAATCGCTCAAATTAATCAATCTCTTACCTACCTCAGTCCTTAGGCCTGGTGCTGGCCCCTTCCTAGCCTGGTGCTGGCCCCTTCCTCTTCTTATTACAGACTATATAGTTTGCCAGGCAGCACAGTCATTTGCAACTGCTGCTTGTTTTCACCAACTCTGAGTATGACAGTTGTATGGTAGGTGCAACTGGTGCATTATGCCATAAGTGTTTTTTTTGCAATAACTGCCAGCATAGGAAGCAACTTGCACAGAATTGTGCAGTGAGTGAGTGTGACAAAACATACAGATACTTTGCCATTTTAGATCCACTGTCCCCAACATTGGGGTACATCCAAGGATTGGGCATAATCAGAAGGCCTACTGCAATGACAGTATAGGAATATATCTGACTCTCCTAGGAAGTTCCGCCCACAAATATTTGTTTCCTATAGAAAAATGAAGTCCATGCCCCTAACGGTATTGCACTGACCATTGTGTGGTGAAATAGCTCATGGTGTTTGTTTTCTATTGCGTCGTTATGCTCCGAAATTCTTTCATAACATATCTTGTGAGAATCAATAGATGATTAATGGACATTGCGTGGGACGTCCTCATACTTCAACCGATTGACGTTCCTGGTGAAGAAGATGACAGGGTAGATGTTTACACATCAACATGGTGGTGGCGTGCACAGAAGAACAGAGACATTGCGGACATCAGTGAACTATGGGAGTCATACTCCGGGTGGCGTACAAATAACATCACAGAGCAAGACCTGCCTTTTACTTTTTGTCTTACCATCAGCGCAATATGGTACATAAAAAGTGTTGACATCGGTAGTGTTTGTACCTCGTGTTTGAAGATATTGTGAAGTAGACTTATACATTGATTCCAATTACATGGCATTCATTCATTCATTGTACACGTATTCAACATGGCTGCCAGTCAGAGGCCGGATGTTCCCAACATGCAAAAGTCATCACAACAACACAACAGTTTGTCTGAACTGAAGTCGTGATCACGGTTATTGAAAAAAAGGAAACCATTTCACCAGACTGGACATCACGAATCATTCTGTAAACGATGAAGGAAGAGGACGTTGGTCATGGGTTTACAACAAAATAGCTAACAAGTTTAGGTATTCATGTTACTGATTCTGATGCCATGCATTCTAGACTGGCCATTGCTAACTAGACAAAGGCTAGCACTGCGTTCGGGAGTTCGTAACAGCTATAGGTTTCATCCATTGGACATCGGGGCGCACCCTTACCCTTACCCTTACATGTGTCATGACAAATATCGATTCATAATTTCGACGCAAAGAAGGACAATATGTTCGAGGAGCTTTTCGAGAATTATGTTTTTGGTTCACCCAAGTTGGCCAATTTCTACTATTCTTTCAGTCCTCAAAGGGGTCTGGTGGAAACTAGGATTGCCTGGTTTTAACCAAGATGTTGTCGATACTTTAAGGTTACGAGGGGAAGGACTTCAACTCTTGGTGGAATGGTGTATCAACTTATTTTAGCTGGATGGCAACATGAAACAAAAATGTAACATTTCTGATTCCCTATCCTGAGCAATTTGTTACGAAGACTTGAGAAGAAACACTTGTTTCAGTTGTACCAGATGACTGTAAAACCATATATCCCTAAAATGTGGGAGTTTATGTTTCTAATCGTAAGTTAAAATCGCATTTCTGCCTGGCGACTATGTGTTCGCTGTGATGTTATTGCTTCTTCGCCTATAAGTCAATCCACAACCTGACTTGCCCTGTTCCCTCCGCTATTTCGTATGGTAGATATTTGTAATAAAAATAAGAGAAAAAAAACAACTTAAATATCCCAAGGACAGCTTGTCCTACTTACCATACTTCTGATCGATATTGTTCCTGAATAAATGTCCATATTATCGGGAATGGCAGTCATTAGTATGGCGACCGTTTTTTGACCGACAGCTTAAAGTTCCCTTTGCGAACAAAAACATTTCTCTCTAGATTAGAAATAGCTTTCTAATCATTTCAATAAGGTGATGCGGGTATGTGGGGTTTTCTTTTTTCAGTTTGATCCCCGTGTTTTAATTTTACAACTTTCGTGGGTCCACTGTTGGAGCAGACCCGTCTATCACATCAATTGCAGGCAACAACCGCCAGGAATCAATGGCAAAAAAATGTCGGTCAGTATTTTTGCCCAAATTTACTTCTGAGTTACCAAAAGGTAAACTTCACAGTGAAGGCACATCAGTGTCTTACAGAACATAAACTATCAAATTCATATTGAATATAAACTATAAATATATATATATATATATTTATAAGTATAACTTTCCTTTTGTAGGTAAAATATGTGACATAGTATTACTGATGGCAAAATATAAAAAATTCGAGGACAGACCAGTGGTGCTATGAGTAAAGAGTTTATGTCTGTACAAAATATCTGTAATTTTTTTATTTAGTTTAAGGCATTATTAATGTACAAGTTGTCAGTAAATAGACTGACTTGGCAACGGGATAAATCGGTAAAACAGTCCATGTGCAACAAGCTTCTCAAAGTTTCGGACAAGCTTCAAGTTCTCTGTGAATTATCTGTTTCTCGTCTAAATTTCTCCACACAGGCCACTAAACTTAAAAGAAATTACATGTTCGTGCAAAAAAAAGTGTAAGCTGTAGCTAGCAGTAGCGATATATTCCCATCGGGCGCTACAAACGTTGACGCAGAAATTAAAGTAAAATGTATTCTGTTCCATAGTCTGTACATTATGTATTTGTCATTATAAGCACGAAGTGTCCCCGACGTCGACCGGTACAATGTAGGATATTTCCCCCATGAACTAAGAAATTATTGTTCTTTCTAGTAGTATTAGTAGGGAGTTACCGTCTTACTGCTTGGCCAAGCAGATGTCTCCGTGGAAAAATGCTTAATGACCACAGACAGATCTTATGAACAGTTCAAACAATGACACACATACACCCTTGAAAGCATACGAACAAAAGTGTCAGTTAGTACATTTCAAGTTTGCAAGTTCTGTCTTTTCCTAGATGTTGCATTTAGTCTAAAATTCGGTTTCAAAGTTTATAAAGTTGACATCAAACTGTTTCTGTTTACGCATCTTGAAGACGGGTCGAAAATGTTGGAACACGGTATGATGTGTGGAGACGGTTGAAAATTGCAATCACTACAGTAGATTTAGTTAGCTCCATCCTTATTACCTGCATTACTTGCTTTATTTTCTTATCTACTGTCTGGGACAAGATTATAAAAGAAATCTTTTAAATCTTTTCCGAATGCGTAGCTTGTCCAGGTATTATACGTCGAATCCATGTCTCGAAGTCCATGTTCGGGTCCAGGAACTGAAAACATCAGATGGTTCATAAGTCGGTGGAAATATCATTGCATCGGGCTACTTCAGTTTTAAAACAAGATCGAGATAAAAATGACTATAGCTTGACATTTTTATATTCTTGTACTTTGCATCCAAGCATGGAGGTTACAAGATCATTGCAGCCATTCAAATAGAAGCTGTGGCACGTCTATATACATGAAACTATACCATTTTTGGTAGTCAACGTTTATAAACCGCGGGAATCTACGACTTAATATCTTTTGTATTAGTTCAATACTCAAGCTCAAGAAGAAGAATGGGATTGGGACAACTTTTTATTTTGGCGTGTTTATTAGATGACATGGATTCTCTACAGGTGGTAGGAAAGTTTTTATAAACCTGTGAAAGAACAAGAAACAAACGAAGATTGAAACCTTGCTGCTTTTATAGTATAAGTATCATTCGCAAGACTGATGAATATCTTGTATGTTTCGTCAACCTCAATATTCTTTTCTAGTCACACTTAACAAGCACTTGACTAATCGGGGATTAAATCTACAGCAAACTTAAATTCATTGTCGTGATTTAAAACGCTTCTACATGATTGTACGGAGCCGCTTGAAAGTTTGTAAGAACAAGTGACCACAACTTTCGCGTGTTTATTTGTATGAAGTTATGTCGGACATTTTCTTCAAAGATTCAAAGACAGGAAACATATCAATCTCGCTGATGCTCCTTCATCAACATACGTTGGTGCATTTTGTGCTTTACTTTTCCTTGTTAGTAATCGAAAAGGAACCGTTGTAATCTGTGTTTTGGTCCATATGGATTTATTGACTTGGTACACCTTGGTGCAGACTGGTGTATGGCGATGATGTAGTCTGGCTCTGGCTGTACCACACCCTGTGGTGTATGCCATTTGTATTTGTATAACGTATGAACAAGCTGTCAGCATAAATACATGTCTGGTATGTACAGTTGATCAGACAGTGGACCAAATACGCCAGTCGTCTGTTCAAACCAATATCTGATCGTGATTGTACTTTTGTATGTCAACGTTTATCAAATACTGCCAACAGTAGCGACGCTTCGAGCGGTGTTGCTAATTTTGACGTCACCAACAGAACAAAACATAAATTAGAGAGAGATCGTTGGAGAGATCCACAGAGGTAATCAATTGCTTCCTGTCTCTCAAACGATGTCCGTCCTTTTTTGTTTTCCATCTCGTGATCTTGACTGCTATGAACCACTGGTTGACCCCTGCCGTTGCTATGCTATCATGCTTCTTTGATGCCCATATTACTTCATGACCTTGTCATATCCGCTGTGGCTCCTGCATATCATCTAGATAGTCGAACCTGCTGTGCGTTACCTTAGTTGTAGTCAAATTTTCATCACATTTTTGTTCTTTTCTATCACTAATTTTAATTGCGGGTATCATATGTATGTTTATATTCTTTATATACCAGTTTTCGAATATACTCGTAGCCCTTTGGAGCATAAAGGTACAATAAGATCTTTATTCATTCATATATGCTTGTGTAAAATGGCGTTCTCCCTCTGGCGTTAGGACCGTTACTGTGGCACTGTGCCAGACGTTAGATGTCTTTCTTCGTTTTTGTAGCATACATTTCAGAAATGTTGAGGTCACCGTGGGACCACGGCCGGTGAGACCGTGTTCGGGCGGACGACGTGGGTCGGAGAACCGCCGGAAGAACGGATTTCCCCTGCCTTTCTCTGAAACGTTTGACCGCAAAAAAGGTGTGGGGTAAAGAGGGAAAAGGAGCTCGATTGTGTCCGGTATGCGCTTGCGGGTACTCTTGACATACCACCGCAGCTGCGTCGTCAGGAGAAAGGGACGCAGCCTCCAAACCAGGCTTCACCGTACATGCATCTCATAAACAGTCATATCGGCGCTTTCTGGCTGATGATCAAGTACTGTTTACTGATTTCTCCCGTGTTCTGATGGCTTCCATCTACAACATTTGCCATTAGAATACGATAGCAATCAGCAAACAGTAATAGTACGTAGGCCAGAAAACAATATCAAATTTCTCAACTTATTTCTTTAAGTGTTAGAAGTTGACATACGTTGTGTCTATACAATTGTTCTGCGATAAAGTTACCATCAAAGTTAAAGCCAAGGGGCCTGCTACGGCGGGCTGCTAAAAAAGAGGACATTGGCTTCCGGCCATCTCCTGCCTCTCGAGGGGGACAGCTGGCGGCGCCGAGCGTGGGCAGTCGGGGTCCAGGCGGAAAGGGCGCGGCTCGGGAGATCGGGTGGTGCCGAGGACGCCGACCCGGTAAGCCAGCTGACAATGGACAAACAAAAGTCTCCAAGCAGATGCTGGGATTTGAAATCCGCGACGTTTCTGACTGTCCCGTTTCAGAAAAGTTGCCGGCCAGAAAACCGGTACAGGGAGTAACGTTGCGATTTTCCATCCCGACATCTGCTTGGAGATGGGACAGACAATTGTACCCACTGAACGATCCACACGACGTGCAGGTGCAGCGTCAATTGTTCAATGGCAAGCACCATCCTCATTGACAAGTACGACAACATTCTGTTTTTTCATTCTTTGCAGACGCATCGTAAGGTAAGTTATTACATTTATGACACAAAGAGTGCATCGAAGGGTCGTTTACCAATGGCGGTATGTGTGAAATCACCGTTATAAAGGCTACTTTGGCTGGTTGCGGGTCGGGTCACTGACTACATCATCCGGGGAGTAACAAACTTGTATTGGAAACTGTGCGGCGATGAAGGTGCAGAGTCGCAGACGTCATGTCTGTCACTGCATCATTGACCAGACAACTGCAGATCGATACCACATCTGCCCATCAGAATGCACGACGTGGTCCCGACCAGACGTTTCTGATGTGTCTCCGCACAGAAGATGCAGATTAACAGTTGAGTCTTTTACAAAACTGTTCACACACTCATGATTCCTTATCATAGCCTAAGTTACCAGTTACGTCTCTGACAGGAATTTGCAATAAATTTTTCGTTTGATTTTTTTCAAGTCTTAGACCTCAGTGAAGGGCCATCAGCTTGGTATATTCTAGACAGCTGAGAATATGGTGTTCCTCACACGTTCCTGTATAATCAAGATAAGAAGGTTGTACTGTCTGTACACCATAATATCATGCACGTCGTTACTTCTTCATGTAACTTCTTCATTTTCTTGTATCAGTGGGACAGAAATGTTGTATCAAATACTTGGTACGATAGCTACGATCAATACCAGAGAAGAAGCTCCATGTCGAGGCAAATAAAACTTTACTCCTATTTAAAAAATAAGAATATTATCAAGTACTTCTGATACTTAACATATTTTCTAACGTTAAGTATTGTCCGTGACATGAGATCATGTCATGATTAGCTCTCGATAACTTCGTTTATGAATTACAACAAGGTTTCATATTGTAAAGTACCCAGCTGAGATTATTGAGCCTGAGACGCTGTTTTGTAGTCAGGAGGTTACTTGTTGGTACCAGAGTATCATAACGTAGGCATTAAGGTTTTGCCTTCGTCTTGATCTGCTGTCAAAAGTCGATAACAAAGGGTAGGTACATATATCATTATATACGGCGTTTATCACCAATTTCCGGTTAATAAATCTGACGGTATACTGAAGGAGAAGTTTTTCCTCTCTTCTCTGAAAGATTGCCAGGTTTGGATTGCATGGTTTTAATCTAAAGGATTTTATAATGCAAGGTTTGAATTACTTTCTGCAACAAAAGAAGAAGAAGGAGGACCAGTTCAGAGGCAGTTGTCAATGATTCGATATTTTACAGATGAACTTGAAAGACATTTATCTGCATGTGTTTGTCTCTCCGGATACTAAGTATACACTGTGGGATATACCGGTATTACGGAGAGTGACGGGGTACGGAAGGTGTGTTCGACTTTATCAAACTCTCCAAGCTACAAGACAGGATGCTGGACACGAGGGCAGGTTGCGTTTCCAACATGGATAAGTGTTTGTTTGGTAAATATGTTGTCTTTGTTTTCTCTGAGCTTCTATTATTCACGGTCCACACATTGAACTCGACCTTCTATGTAAAAAAAAATGTTTGTTTTTTCAACATACTTAATGACTAATAACATGAACTTTCTTCGTCCTGTCCCCATATGCACAGGAGGTACATCGCACACCAGCAGGATGCTGACTTACGCAGAAAGCTAACTACCGGCTTGTAGACTTGTAAGTGTTGTCCAAACGTAGAAAATGGAACAGGTAAGTTTATCGGAGTGACGTTATCCATGTAGAATTTCGAAAACTAAAACAGCGGCCTGTTAGGGCATAGCGGACGGTGTGACTCTCCACTGTTGGTTACCTGTCAGTACGTTATAAACTGCTGTTCCATGATACTGTTACACGTACATCTGTGGGGTATTTTCAGCAGGAAGTGTGGTTTATAACTCCTTTCACTGAACACTGCGGTGCGCCTGCCGGGCATCCCCCCTCCACAATACAGGTTGACCTGGCGCATTGTTAAATTGACTGAGAGTGTTGCACAACACCATTGCCCTCGCACAATTTCCAGGTGGCAGTTTGGCCGGCTGCCAAGTACCGTTAAAATTTCAGACGACAATCGCGCCGGCATTCAGACCTGACGTACAGAGCACTCAGGTGAGAGAAGCATGATTATAGCAATACCTGAGCTTTATAGACGACCCTGTATGTCCAAGACACGAGTACACAACCTTGAGAAAGCATTTATACCCTTCGGCACTACAGCTAGTGGCGGTTGAAGGCATAGTTTTCGTGTAATCGCATTTGGTATAGTCAGCTTCTCCCTGATATTGTAGTCTGGGCTGCCATATCCGCCATATTGGCTTTGTTCCTTCCTACATTCATGCTGCTGGCGGCGTTTATATTGTGGCAAACGTAGTGCAGCGTTCATCCTATACATGGCGAGACACAAGTGACGGCAAAATGTTAGAGACATTACTATGTGGTTCCTCTTGTTAGTACCCCCCCCCCCCTCCCAATCAAGACAGTTGAGGTGCTGCGTGATCTTATGTGACCTTTCGCACGTGAAGTATTGGTCTTCTAGTTATCTCGAATCCAGTTCTTCTATATCTAGTTTCGAAGCCACCGGAGGTTCACATGGGCATTCAGGTTCTGATTCACCGTGATTTTGCCGAATGGTTGTCAGAAGCGATTGGTTTTCAAAATAATTGTAAATTATAAGTTATGATTTTTATCTCTTTGTACCATTTGCTGTTGACTTTTAACCCATGAGAGTACTTCTGTAAGTGTTCTACTGCGGACGCGGTGGAACAAAATATTAAAAGTCAGGTTTCCCCAAGTCTAGAGTTCATGAAGTCAAATACTGACATGGGACATTGACAATGTATGTGATATGTACACATTGGTACATGAACCTCCGACGGCTATCACATCACAAGTATTTCCATTTACTTGTTTTTCTAAAAATAGATAACGGATGCGCAATCGAGCGCTCAAAGATGGTATCAGATCTTCATGGTGTATCAATATAAGAATATTACGTCATTGGCATGCTTTATTCGTGTCATATCGAGTAAACAAATATGCGTCTTAATAGAATGGATGGCAAAAAAGGAGGACTTGCAAGCCAAATCTCAATCGTCACTGATTTGTGATAAATTGTATTTCAACCTGCGAGGTCTATAATTGATACTGACGGAAGATACAAGTACCGATGGCACATCTCTGTGGCAACATTGCCTCAGTGAACAATATCATGCAAAAAGCTTGACTAGAGACTACTAATATTGTGATGAAGTTGTCATCAATCTGTTGCGATGGCTATCATTTAGCATATAAGACATGCGGCTATCTTTGCCGCGATAGCTACCTGCCATCGGCCTTTCTGTGTGTAATTTCAAGTTTTTTCATTAACGTTAACTTTACTAGTTGAAGGTAAATAACATGCACAATCAACCGTTGAAGAAGTTCTGACTTTCGCCTTGCCGGACCCTTACGCTACCATGGTGTGTCTCTGGCCAGTATGTTCAGGTTATCATGCCATTGTGACAGTTTTATTTAGTGTCACAACATGCAGAATGCAGCGTGGTATCATAATCATACCATACTGCCATAATCCTGGAGACGACCCTGGTTTGTTGCCTAAATATAAATAAAATTGCCTAAACTAGCGACGAATGGCCTGGACGAGTTTACGATGTCTGGTGTGAAGCGATTGTTGTACTAGTATTTATTTTAATTGTAAAGCTTATTAGACGTGTACAGTTGTCTCGGAGTGTCACGGAAAATGGAGTTGTGCGAACTGTTGTTGATGATATTATAGTTTTAGCCACTTTTGTGCACATTGAAAGCTATATTTGAGTAAGATATCATTTCTATATTCCTATATTTTTATATACGCCAAAAAGCAGTTACTCAAGCAACTGGATATGATTTTGGAAACGGTGTTGCAGGATTTGAGGCAAAGAAACTTCCACGTCAATTAAGACAAGTGGTTTAACCTCATTCCAAGGAGAACTCAAAAGGATAAATTAGCTAAATATACACGTGAATAAAAGCGTTCAAAGGCAGGGCGTCTACTACATTGTGCAAGTTATTTCGGAAAGAATGACGCCATGTGCCAGACGTACCCGTGTAGTAAAGGCGTGGATCATAGTTACAAGGTGAAGAAAAACCCTTTTAGTTTGTGTAAGAATGGACGTAAAACGGTCAGTTGACAAAAAAAAAACGTACTTCGGGTATTCATGGATACCATAACGACAAATATCGGGAGCAACTTTTAGCCCGTAACTATGCAGGATTTGCAAAATATCCATTTGAGTTTATTGTTGTATTGTCTAGGATGGAAGGAAGAATAAACAATAGACAGCCTTATTTTTTGCTCTGGGCAGACGAGACATGTACCCAAATGATCTTCATCACCGACGTGCTCGAATTTTATACACCACTTATAACATTAAAGATCCACTATGGTCTTCAGATGGTTCCAAGTGATGATTTAATGGGCAAGACCAAAAGCTAACTCGCACCTCAAATTCAGACTCTGTTGCTCCAAAAATCAAACATATGCAGGACGGATGGTGTACATCTTGTTAATGCTATAGATTTGGAAACAAATAAAGAAATAAGGAAAGAAAACTTTGTAATTTTGGCTTCAATCAGTGTTTTACACGACATTCAAAAGGCTATGTTAATCTACAACTTAATTCTTCAACCGTAGCGACTATTTTGGGGACATAATATAGCCATTCCCCTAACACCAACGTGTACTAGTACAATGTAGCTATAGGTGCGGTAATTGTGTGCCTCTTGTGTGCCAGACAGGTTTCTATACATTACAGACAGCGCAGACCTAGGCATTATCGGTATTATCAATTAGAGTAACTTGCTACTTTGTAGGCTTTCTATTGTATTAACTGTAACACTGCACTGTTGGTTGTGGGTTTTACGGATGCCAAGAGACTCGATCTGACTCGTCACGAAACATCATTCAATACAATAGCTAGGATAACTGCTGGTAGACACAATGTAGAATATCAATCTGCCGTTGCGTGTATACCAGCCGGGAAGAGCCAAATAAACCAACACCACATCTATCTGCCCATAGTTCGACAAACCAGTGGAAGTCTATCAAACTGACCGTTCATTGTTGATTACCTTTGCTGCATATAACAAGTTCTGTATGCAGTTTAGCTAAACCTGTAACGTTACGTTTTGCGACAGCATTTGTGCAATATTAAATTCAGTGTAACCGGAAATTTATCTAGTCCCAAAACTTGCGGTGACTTCTGGTAACGACGTCCATGAAAACATTGGGTAGCTTTACATGCTTTGCAAGGAACGACCACGGGGTTCGAAGGAGTATTTCAACCAGCTGAAAAAAATGACCAGTTATGCTGCCATATTTGCGTTGTATGCCCCTAGTTAATGCTCTGACGGTAGCGACATAAGGGTAGCAAAATACAACGTCTAGACGCAGCTGTCATGTGTAACGTTTACTTCTGAGACACTTAGCTATCCCGTCCCTACAACAGACCATGTGGCTGAGGATTGATCTTTATTCAAATAGTGATGAATACTCTATTCTTTTGTTGTAGAACATTGCTCTTTTATGACATATGGGCTTTGAGATTGGACAAAGTTACCCCAATATGTGCTGGATGTTGTCTCTGGGCGGCCAACAGGTTCAGTGTAGTACTGTTGTGTTTGATAGCAAAACGGCAGTTAGCGAGGCAGACCTTATCATTTGGCTGTTTAATTGAAGTCGACAGAAGTTAACGTTTTGTGCAAAAGTCGTTACAAGGAAGGCTAGTGCCGTGTGTCTTCAGTGAACATATAAGATGCTTTCACTCATCAAAGAAAATCAAGAGCAAAGTCTCTATTGCCTGGTCTGTGCCTTTTCAGGTGCGCAGTACAACTTTGAACTTACTCAAAGTATTGCTTAGGTATAGTGTCAATAGTTGCAAAGGAAATGCTACATTTTATAGGAAACATGATAGTTGCACAAAAAGATTGGTTAAATCATTTTGTTTAAGAAAACACATTTCTTTCTTATGGTTCAGAAAACACAGACGGGCATGGTTAGATTATAGCTGGATGTGTTAGCGTTATATTTTGTCACAAACATTTGCCACCCGAAGTACAGCTGGCGAAAAAAAAGATACCGGTGCAAAAAAGAAAGTCTGATCAAGGAGGTTAAAAATCAAGAGGTCTCCTCTCGATTTTTAACTTCCTTGGTCTGATAAACATGTAAAAAATAAGCTGAATCCTAAACCTCTGCTCGGAGAGTAGCCTGCCACGTGCTAAGATTCCCTCACTGATTAATCCACTTGTACAGAAAACGTACAGTGCATCTTCTAATTATAGCTGCTAATTGGATGAATATTGCATTATGTTCTGGTAATGATGTGTTATATCATCATTCTTTACAACTTAGAAGTTCCCGATTTAGAATCAATCGGGAGAAGGAAGGTTTGTTATCGTTAATGGTGGTCGCTGTGTACATGTAACACGTTACGTACCTACTATACCCGTCCAAAATGAACCTTCTGTAGAGCAGAACACAGATCCATCTTTTTATCTACTTGTTTACGTGAAATGATTGAGCACCACTGAAGAACACTGAGGTGAAGAACGTGAAGTCGAGTTTGGTGATTGAGAGGAAAGTAAAACACCTGAAACCATCGGGGTTCCAGTCAATCTGCAAATTAAGTGCTACACCGACTAAACAGATAATGGATCATTACTTCACTGTAGGTGAATGTGGTTCTCTTTGACGTTAACCCATAGACGCGTGAGCCTTCTTGGCGTACTTAGTATTCTGTGGCGAAACTAAATTTTTGTATGTTGTCGGGTGGTGAGGTATTGGGAAATGTTTGTTCGTCAATCACCAGGGCGTATTCAACACACCTCTGTAGGTGCTGTACTTTACTTAACTGTAGGGCAGCAGCGTTGATGATCACAATTTGAAACAATCAAACTGTGCAACATCCAGCTTAACTTATTCTACCTGCAAAAGCATCATATGTCTGTTATTAATTTTCATATGTGAACAATTTACAAAGCACGATCCAAGATGGCGGACAGGTTGAAATTCAAAATGGCGTCATGGCATTAGCACGTGCGGTGCGTGGTCGCCTATACGAATTACACGGCCACAAGAGGCAAACAAGAGGCAAAATGCTGGTATGGAATCACGACTCTGGACTTCCCTTCCTAAGACATGCTGTCTATGGATTTTGTGTCAATGTGTCCTCTCAAAGTAGGTATGGGTGCAGGGTGGGCCTCTTGTTTGTCCCCTCTTTACTAAACCCCTCACACCACAGGAAGGGACGAGAGACGAGATCATAGCAGATTTGACCTGTCAGGAAACTACCCAGACAAGAAAACACTGCCCCCCTCCCCCACTTCATGTTTGAACCAAAACTGTGTTCAGCTTTAATGGCGTGATCTGAAGTCAACCGTTTCGATTAGAATTAAATATGGCAAACAATAGAAAATAGTAACAGCCAAACCTGTACAAAGTCGGACCACCCTAGGAAAAATAGCAATGTGATAATCATAGAAAAATAGTAAAGCCGCAATCTCATTTCCACTGAGATATCAAAAATCCCGAAGGCCCTAGGTATATGCAATGAAGATATATATCATATTTTCTTGGATATATACGGTAATCCTTAATTCCTTTGTAAAAAGAAATCTGGTGAATTCGAACCCCGTGCAAAGTCCAACTAGACGAATGTCATTGTCTATTGACAGATGAAACAACTTTTGTTCTAACTTACAAAAGACAATTTACAAATCAAAGAACAATAATAGACATTATAATATTAATGGTGAATCGAAAATGCATGTTTCTTTCTCTACAATACATGTAGTATCTGTATGAAATGCTTAACACGCTGGCTGATGCTGTGTAGATCCACGGTAGAGACAGCCATGTACTACTGGGCAAGCCTGCACCATTTCATTTGCCTTTAGAAGCCCATAATTCCCTTACTACATAGCCAGAGTTCGACAGTGTGTAGCTCAGAAAATCAAGATGTTGGGAACTTTCCTTCTATGTATTTTGTGCTTTTAGCAAATGTAAACACACAAACGTTCCTCTTAGGAGACGTGCTGTTCAGCTAGTACCAATTGATTCAAAGTCTAGCTCTGTCAGCTGTGAACAACATCTGGCCAAGAAAACAACAACTGGAAGAAATATCTTGTCTGGGTAGATCCACCAGCTAGTTTCCACATGTCAACATGGCAGTAGTTGAATATAACTTAAGACCACAGTTATCTTGCTTAGTGTAGTCCAGGCGTGATATATTTTCACTTTATCGTGTGTAACTTTTTTCTGCCAGAGCCCTGAGAGTAGTTACCTTACGAATATATAATATTTTCCTTCATTCTAAGTCCATAGCGCACGTTTTGGATAAGTTGTTGTGTACCTGTTGGCTGTGCTCTTCTAAACAATTCGAAAACTTTACAAGGTAGATTCGAAACAGCATATACAAGCCGTACTTTCTGAACGTACTGTTTTTAATTTACACCGAATTTGTCAACACATCTAGAATCTAGGTAGCTGAAAGGATAGCGAAAATAACACAAACATTGAGAAAAAAAATGTAAAAGATATCAATGTCAGCATACATTCATAACGGACATAGACTACACTATTATTCCATCTTGAAAATATCTGATAACCTTGTTTTACTTTTGATATTTTTAACACCAACAACCTGCTGCTTGTCTTTGTTCAATCATATAGAAAAGACATCTCAACTTTACCTTTAGTACACAAAAATATCCATAAGATCTACTGGTAGATTCAGCTCAGGCAAAGCAGATTTGATGCATTGACAGGAAATCGGATACTACTGTGTTGAGAATTGTATCAAAAGCACAGCAAGTAATATATTGCAAACCTCCAGATATTTTACACCTCTAAGAACTTGCTACAAATACCGCCATAACTAATTAGCATCACCAAAGTTATCAAAGAAAATGTTTAGTACACAGAGTAGGGTGTCAAATATTCTCAGAGTAGGGAGGGGACCGTTTGCGATTTACACAGGCATGTCGTCCGAAGAAGGCACCGCACATGTAAGGGTTTCATTATGGTTTTCCTGTCTGCAAAATCTAAGAAATTACTACCTGGATAAACCAGTGTGTGTGTTATACCACCACTCAGTCAGGCTTGGCAGTACAATCGAGTCTGAAGCCATGGCTGTGCCATATTTTGGTTCTGTTGGAAGACTGCCACATAGTCGTAATCTCTGCCTGAAGCAAGCACACGAATATAAATCGCAGGTACGCCTGTCTGGAGCCGTCTAACCTTTGAACCAGTTATCTTGGTACAAATCATTTAGATCACCACACTTAAAAATCGAGCATCATTGCAGTCGTTTTGCAAAGATAGATAAGCGAAACAAAGAAGACAATATGAAGCCATTTTATTGTTTTGCTTGAATATTTGGACGGCATATTCAAACTATGACATGTGTCACAGCAAAAGGCCAACAATTGGCTTTGTTTGAAGAATGAAGGTTACGTGCTGTAGTTCCAACTCTGCAAGCTGCAGCCAACTTCAGCGTCTCAAAGTACCAGAGATATTTCAAGTGGCAATGTCTGGGTTGTGCATAGTCTACAGTGAAATAAAATCATAAACTCCCTCGATAATGGTGACTTCAATCCGAAGAAAAGTTGGTTTGAGGATCAAGGTTGTCTGGACTAGCACTTAACGCAACGAAGTGGTTATTTTCACAGTATATGTGTACTGCACAGTGTAGTTGTTGATTTGTACCTTCGTTTGAAAAAAGAGGCATACATTAATACTACTAGTATTACTACTTCCCAGATACATATATAACGAAGCTGAAGTAAACAGATATATAGAAAGGGAAGTGAATACGGTCTTACATCAATTAGAGAAGCAAGGGACTAGCCATCAAAGTTCAGAATCAAAACATCTAGCAAGCTTAAGCAGATATAACCTCCGTCTGCGTATGTCCATTGCAAAAGGCGAGACTTTCTGAAACTTTTAAGAGCTTTACATGGTTTTCAGTTTTTCGTTTTACTCGATACTTGATGTTGAATGCAGTCCTGACATTTTACAACAATCTTAGTGGGTTTAAAAATTTAGTATGGGGCATAGTGTCTGGGAATCCGTCTTTCGGGATATTGCAACGTGTCTGAGAAGTCGCAAAAGTCTGTCGGTGTTTATCAGCCCAGATACCAACATACGTACAGTCATGTGTACGAAACAGACGCTTCATGGCGATTAAAACAAAGCATAAAAGTATCAGAGCAACCCAGTCTCCTGTTTGTTAGTAGTTAGAATTACTTATGGCTATCCACGTAATATCCAGTGGCTTTAATTCCTGCAATACTTGCTCAGTTCATTGACATACTCTACATCTACATTCAGAACTTTTAAGATCTATTTTTGTGCTCTATACTTTTTGTGATAATGTATTTCGTGGGTTCGAAGAGCATTGTAAGAGCTGTGTAAAAAGGGTATCATTGCATACCGGTGATAATCCACTCAATGTAAGCTAGACTGTACACTAATGCTTTTACATGGAACTTATAATTGCACGGAACCTTAAACATATCTGACGGGCTAGCTGAGAAAAGTTGCCAAAGATTTTGTTTTGCATGAAGCGTAAATAATCAAGGTACTGTCAAGTTTCAGTTTCGTCGAATCGGCAAATAACCTTGAAAGTGGTCTTCTCTGGTAGTTTCACACGATTTTAAGCTGTAGAAAACAGAATGACTGGAAGAGCTTAGAAAGACGGCTTCTATTCGTTTCCACGTCTTGGTGGACTCCAGTTCACGAAATATAAACACCTAGATAGAGGGAGGGCGGATCTTTTCAACTTTGCCTGAGTACAGACTTGAAGTAGCCTCAATCCTTACTACTAGTATACCATAGAAGGTAGAAGGGAGTGCACTAAGTTGAAATGAGGTTCCTCAAAATATGTCCAAAATACAACACGCAATCAGCCTAACAAATATCTGAGATTATAGCTTAAACTCTGGCCAAAAGTTAGGCTAGATTGTGGATGAGGATTTTGTTTTGAACTGTTCGGTAGTTGTTTTATACCCCGACAAAGGAAAAAAATAACTATAAGTTTAGAGTTCATTGTCTGGTAATTACCTAGCAATGTTCATTACCTGATAAAGGCAACGATTGAAGACTTTTTTTGTTTTTGATATGATAAGGTATTGCTGAAAAATGGTAATGCAACACTAGTAGTCTTTTTAATTGGGGATGGCTGCTTCAGTTTGAAAACTTAAGCAGGAATTCGTTTTGTTTGTCGTGCTTGTAGCAGTTGATGTAGAAGATGGTTTGGAACTTTGCTGTTTTCTCGGGAGTAAGTGTACCAATTAACGGTTACCTGTCAGGATAGAACACAAGACACAATTTGCTGCACTCTTCCCGGCGTACCGTATCGATTCAGTATTCAGATTGATCTATTCTAAAAGTCACTCAGAAACCTACATTAAAGCGCTATAGGCAACATCTCTTTCAGTGACTTTTGCTAAGATTTATGAGTTACAAAGAAATGGGGTGAATTTTCCTGCAATTAGATCACAAAATCGATACATCATAAATTGTGACAGAAAATGAATGGGAAAAGTTATAACAATCATTTCTACCACCTTCTTGAGCAATATTCTCAGCTGTCAGAGTTTTGCAGTCATTTATTTAATCATTGTAGTTCAAATCCAAGTTCTTAACAGTTTACTGATCGATCAAATCTCTTCGTTAACGCTATTTGAGATTTTATTTTATTTCTCCAGTCTTAGGCTAATAATAACCCATGGGAGAGAGCAGTGCCCATCGTGTATTGGTTGTTGTCCATTATCCCTAGACTACGTGTGTAGTTCTAAATACATTCCAATTAGGACAGTTCATGGAAGTTATAAAGATGGATTTTGACACAATCATGTTTGTATTCATATTTTCCACTTATCGTACTATTTTGAAGACTACCATGTCTGCTGTCTATGAACACAGTTTGAGCACTGTTCCGCCATTTGTGAAGACCGTGAACATATCCTAATAGATCTGCCGTTAATCACCGGTAAAAGGCAGTATATTATATTTGCAGATCCAGATGATACATTTATTCGGTCAATCGGTGTGTTCCTAAAACAGGCCGAATGATAAGGCCTAACAGCTCTTAGAATTGTCTTCTCTACTGACAGATGAGACTGGCACGTTTAGAAGACAGGATGCTATTTAGGTAGTCCCCCTGGTAGGCCAGACTCCTTTAGTGGCTGAAAACAATAG
This sequence comes from Branchiostoma floridae x Branchiostoma japonicum, assembly GCA_013266295.2. Classification (NCBI taxonomy): domain Eukaryota; kingdom Metazoa; phylum Chordata; class Leptocardii; order Amphioxiformes; family Branchiostomatidae; genus Branchiostoma; species Branchiostoma floridae x Branchiostoma japonicum. Next base: position 16,139,593 of record CM023840.1, read on the forward strand.
TAGAAATGGCCAAATAGAGTGAATAACTTGCCACGGAGGTAGCTGACCATAGGGGGTCAAGCTTACCCTATGGCCGGCTATCTTTTCTGGCAAATTTTCTACTATTTTGTCGGATAGTAAGAGGTCTGGTGGAGACTATTTTGTATGCAGCCGTACTGTAGCCACACCTTACTGTGGGCCAGACGGCGCAGGCCGACCCCAGGCGATTCATCAAGACAAAACTCGGTATGGTGAGACTGTCTCCAATACTGCACAATAGAAACTGATGTATGTTGTCGTTGGGAAGAATTTGGTGTCGGTAACCCTCAGCGGTTCTTGAGAAAAGCACAGTCAATGTCTGCCTAACGGTTGTTGGCTAGGAGCCAATCGTAAACAACGTCTGATGCCCTGTTACATCTGGTGCATAGGGAAGGGTTAGGGTCGGCGAAACCGAACGGCTGGTTGGTCCCCGGGACAACAACATCCAAACAAGTGCATGATTTCAACAGCCGCAGAGAAACACCAGCCATCAGACATACAGACAACGGATCGGGGTTTTTATCAGGTACACTAGGATAGTCTGAAGAAACAGTAGAGACATCACGTTGAAATTCCAATCTAAGTGGTTAAAAATGGCAGACGAGACGTGTCCACCATGATTGTGTTTTATTCTTTTCTGATACCCAATTCATCTGCTTTGAGACAAAGCTGTTTGTACTGGTGTCGCGGGGCTGTTGACTATCGTTGCATGGGGTCCTTGTCATCGGTAATATACGGGCCTGATTAATTTGTTTACCGAGTGGGTTGACAAGACTTGCACGTGGCTAACAGAGCCCTTCCTCCATGTAGCGTCACCATGCGGCCCGCCTCCACTTACTAAAATGTACGCGTTTGAAAAAAGGAATTTTAACCGAAACGGAGATTTTGTTCACTGACAGACAATCCTCAATATTTAAGTCTCTGTTAGGAATGAATATTTATTTTGATTTTCTTCTTTTTTTCTGCTTTAAAACCTATGGTAGTAAATTTCACCATATGCCAGCTAATGATCTGCCTGTGATATTTATATTCTTTACTTTATAACATCTACGAGTACGAAAATTGCTTGGGACATGGATCATTGTATGTACTTTATTTGGTAGCACTTGTATATTTGGAACTGAGACTACAAATACATTTTGCTTCATTTCATAGGATGTCAAGGATAACATACCATTCCGCGTTGTACCCTTATCAAAACGTCGCTATCATTGGTGGGATACCTAAAACTTGGAAAATTATTTGTACCAAGGAACAGCAGACAGACATAATAATGTTGAAAAGACCTACGTGATTGGCTAGTCTGAACATAGTAATCTGTATGGCAGGTATATTTGTGGCCAGCACGCCTAAAATCTAATGTTCGTTCCGGAGAAAAATGCTAATCGTAGAATCGGGGAGCGTTTGACTTCATGGCGAGAAGAATTAATCTAAGATTCGTCTAGGCCCGGCAGTCAGTGCTCTGAGTGATTTGGGTTTTCTGCGGTGCCTTAGCATCCAGACGCTAGCAGATCGATAATATGGGTGTGCAGTGGAGCGCCGCTCGATGGACGCGGCTAAAATGGCATCCTTCAGAAAAATGGCGTCTAGACTAGTAGTTATTAGGGTGGGGCGCGGCGGTGCATTCCGCTAGCTCACCTGTGGGCTCAGAGATTTCTTGAGATCTCCCACGGATCAACAGTCCTTCAGTTTACAAAACTGCTGTATTTTAACCCTTTTGAACATTATTTCCGAAAAAATACGTGATTTCTAGGCTGTCTAGTCCAGGCATTTATAGCTGTGGGAGGGCGCGAGCAAACAAGTACTACAGAACGGATGGGAGGTGTTGGGACGAGGAGATGTTGCCTTAGTGTTTAGGTCTTTGTACTGTAGTAACTGCCAATTATGAATATTATATGGATCCTCCACTATATTTTAAAGTTCTTTGTATTTTTCTTTTACACCTTTGATATTCATTTCTTCTGGAATGTAGGTCGGTGCTTGATTAGTTAAAAGGTAACAAGAACGGTACTAGTTCAAAAACAATAAGGCCAAAGGTGCACTATTTGAGTAACTACTAGTGGAGTGTATCGAGGATCATCCTAATTGGGGGGACGGGAATCTAACCCAGGGGGTCCTGTCAAATTTCCCCAAATGTGCCTTTGATTATCTCAGAGATCTGGATGGTACAAGGGACGCCCCAAAACAATCAGTGATAACGACATAATTGGGGACACGCGACAAACAACGGACACCCCGTGGCGGAGTGGTCAACACTCTAATCCCCGCACAGCGCTAAACAAACTGACCACTTATCAGTGACCACGCCCCACCCATCTGGATCTTTTGATAGCCACTGTGTGAGAAAACGACACTAAAGCAATTAGCTTGGCCATGTTGGATGGACCGAGCACGGTTCAGTGCCGGGTTACATTGGTTCAAAGTTCAAATGACATGTACAACGCTCTGCTTGAAAATTGAAATAGTCATTAGCATATCCGTGCACCTTGCCTAATACGTTTGTTCAGAAAAACAAAGGTTTCCTTACAGATTATGCCTTTATTTTTGGTGACTCTTCGAACTTTTTATCAGAAATGGAAATGCTTTCGTTTGATTATTTCTTTCTTGTGTGTGAACGTTTTTAGATTTGAAGTTTGTGGTTTAACGGAAAGCCATGATGTCACATGACAACTATGCAAAGTATTCGGCTGATTCAGATTACACGTAATCTTATCGCCAGCTTGTACCAGTACAGGACATCGACAACAGTGCGAAATTTCCCTGGTTTTTGCTTTTCTTCCTATTTATTTCTATCACCGACGATAACATGAAAAGTTATGTTATCTCCATGAACCAGCGTCTACAGGCTTATATAACCACGTCGTCTTTATCAACATTTATTACGTTTTACTACCAATTGTTACTTGCTTGGAAGACAGAGAATATAATTGTGATTTGAAGCTTTCCCTTCTTCTTTTCTTTTAGCTGTCAACTGTGCTTTTTCCTATTTCTGAGTGAGGGGGTGTTGTTTACACTTTCAATACTTCCCTAAATATGACCTAGGCTAAAGCGCTGAAGAAAAAGCAAGTCGACAGAAAAAGAAAGCAACGCAAAAATCCATCTGAGACTTTTCATACTAAAATATGTTCTCACGACATCTAGACAAAGTTAATGAACTTGAAAATCTTACACGTCCCCAGACAGCACAGTTCACAGACGGTTCAGAAGGGAACCATTCTGGCCTCACGCACTGCAGACGACAGGTTCTGTGGCGGCGCGTGGTGCAGTATGTGTAGATGTGGGGAGCATGCTGATTCTAAATTCGGTAAATCAATGTTTCTGGACCTTCGCCACCACGGTAGTCGGTCGAAGTGCAGTTTTTATTTCCTCCGCTTTTCAAGCTCTCCCGGCACGTTTTGCAATTTGAGGGCGCGCGCTCATGTTTGCTCCCTAAGCAGATGAGTGACAGTCAGGATCGCGTCGGCCAATCAGAGCGCGCGACACGGGGAAGCCTCACCCACCTTCTCCTAATATGCCATCAGTAGGGAGAATTGACTGTCCGTCTGCGGCACAGTTGTCCTTTGCTCCAGTGACAATGTCGTTCCCACGCCGTTATCCACAACGGTCCGACTTTTCTTACTCCTCTTAAGTCTCTGCTCCGTTTGAAACAGAAAGGTGGGGCGATCGCGGCTGCGTTGGTTCGGAAAGAGGGGAAATGTCTGGGGCTACCCGGAGCGGACACGCGCTTTCTCACGTGTGCGTCGGGTTCAACTGTCTCGTGAACCGGCTGGGAGCACCAGGTCATCAACTGCTGACTGTGGTCTGGCTCAAACCAATGCTGGACACCGGTATGTGTAATATTTCGTACAAGATCATGTCAGCGGCGTTACACGGCGAGGGAGAAACCGTCAGGAGAGGGCGATAACTCGGGGAGAACCCCAGACGAGGGAAGACTGCAGGAGAATAGTCATCACTTCTCCGCCATATAAGAGTACATGGCATTCTGCCAGCCGCGACCTGCCTGGGACGTGAAACGCATATGGGTGGGTTTACCACTATGTTATGGAAGGTACCAACTAAGATTGTAGCCGGCACGTCACACCTTAACTTGCCCTTTGACGTGTACCCTCTTCTGGTGTCTCGATTGTTCCCGGGACGGCTTATATTGACATGCAAACCGAGCCGGCGGAGGACTTACCCGTAACTAGACTTCCCGCCGATCGAATGTAACTTCCCTAATCTCCAGCATTGGGCCGACGGACGGGACGTCTACCTGCCTGTACAAAAAGTTGGAGAGGTTGTCATATTCATGTTTCAGCGATCGCTTGGAGACGCACAGAAAGACTTCTCATTTTTGCTTGGAAGGAGGAGGAAGGAATTGCGAAGGTTCATCGGTGTGTTGGCGGGACTTGTGTGGAGGATATTGCGGCGCACGTTGTGCGTTGCGGTGGCGGGGCGGGGCTGGACGCTGAGCGACACCAGACAGAACGTACGTGACTTGGCTGCGGCGGCGAACCGAGACATTTAGTTCCTATCAGCCGCTCTGAGAGGCTAACAGGACCGGGGGACTGTACATTTCCACCCTGTTTCCAGCCAGAAAATATCCCCCTGCACCTCGCGTTCCACTGCGAGATGGCTATCGTTCAGGTTCATTTTCTAACCTTGCCACTTTTCGTCATTCTAGTCACGTAGAGATCAGCAGAGGAATGGTAACCGCCATCAACATGGTGAGCCTAGAATCGCTGCCATTTGTGAGTTTTGACGCCGATCTTCGAGCCGGACACTCTCAATTCTTAAATCGGACGATCCTCCAAGGACCCAAGAACGTACAAGAAAGGTGGGCCAGCCTGATTTTCCCCCCATTCCTTAATGAGACGTTCACAGCTGACGGGGAGTTTCAAGCGTCCCAGGATTTATGGTACGGACATTTGCTGGGCTGGTTCAAGTATGAAAGTATCGCAAGTATTCGGTCTGTCGTCTAGCGCTCAGACGGCGACAGGCGCCTTCTCCTTCAATCCTACAAGGAAAATCCACCCTCCCAAGAAGGAGGGAACCCAGAAGGTACGTCTTGGGAGGGTCTTGAGATGAGCAAGAAACGATGGTTGATCAATGGCTGCCTGGATAGTCCGAGCTGGCCGCATGGTGGTCTGTCTGCAAGGACCCGCTCCAAAATGGCCAGGGCGAAAAACCAGGGCTTGTCCCCCTCTGGTAAGGTTCGTGGCTACTATCAGCAAAATATTCCGCGCAGAAAAAAAATGCTGAAGCTGTAGAGAGAGCTAGCTGTGTCTCCCATAAGTCCCAGACGTTTTTAGATTCGAACAGGTTTTCACTTTCTCCCACATCCTGACAACTTTCTTTATATCCTCATCAAAAATGGGTCAGCTTTGTAACCCCTTTGAACATTTTTATACAAAAGTAGTCCCTTTCCTTTCCTTTGTTAAAAAGCTGTGCATTATGGCTCTAACGTGTTAAATGTTCTAATAACCTAAAAGATTAGATTCTTCTAGAACCATGACATGTTGCAGCGCCGGTCTTATCTGTTCTCGGTTTTTAGCGTGCAGTTTTCCTTCCCTGTTCTCTCGCAAGTAAAACCCGCACTGCAGTGAAAAGCTGCAGTCTTTAAAACATTCCCTAATGTACCCGCGATTAAGTCCTTGAAGACTTGTCAAGACGCAAGGGACGCACAGGTTTGACTTAGATGTCTTGGCGCGCTTTCATGTCTTGAAGCTCACGTGTTGGGTGCGTTCAGAAAGGCGGAAGTGCTCAGCCCGCCATTTCCACAAAAATGTTGGGGAGGGCTTTGGCACTTCTTAAAAATTTTACATCCCAAAACAAAACGGATCCATTAGTTTGAATTATTGGAACGAAAAAGGCATGATAATGTGCATTTCCCCCGGCCTGCAAATTGTTGCGCTACAATAATGAGGATTTTCCGCTATATATTCTGTCGCCTGTTGCACTAGCTTTGAGCTTAAACGGTCTTTCTTACTCGCCATGTGGTTTGAAATGGAAACAAAATTGGTTCTGAAAATGAGGAAATTTGGCTTTTTGTTCCCAGATATGCAACGGAAATATTTATGAATATGTTGTATAGAAGTTTTAGCAATTCAAATGACGCCAGGTCAAGGCATTCAGTAGGTGGCGTGTTCCCTACCATGTGCTGCTGGCTTCCTTCCTTAAAAATTACCAAACGAAAAACCACTTATGTCCAAAAAGCCTGCAGTATTACAGCTTTCCCTTGCTTCTGAAATACAGTGAAAATTTGGCATAATGAAGTTGAAGTTTTGTACGTAAAAATGAATGTTAAATCTGGATTATTACCTCTGCACAGGGCTCCTGTTTCAAGGGGTGAAAAGTGTCACATGAATTCCTTTGACATGACCAAATTCTTTTGTGTGCAATTTTCTGCCATTGTGCTCCGTACGCTTTCAGTAGGCCCTCTTTTGAGCATAGGAATATCACAACAGAAATAACCAGTATACTAGCAGCCAACTTAGATCAAATTAGCCATGTTGAGCTTGAAATTACACCACTATAGACTAAAAAGGACCAATATTCTGTTGAAGTGTTCTGTACCATTTTAACAAGACACCTTTCCTTCTAAAGCATAGGAATATCACATCCAGAATTGATCTGTCCTCTAGATACCAACTTAAATCAGATTAGCAGTGTTAAACTCTCACTAAAATCTTCCACACATGTTTAAGAGAAGCTCTAAAGAGTATTTCTGAAGCCAGTTGTGTAAGTGTAAAAATTATGTTAAGGCGGTTGCATTCTCCTCAAAATTTAGACAAATTGTAGAGTGCATTCCAAATACTCTAAATAAAAAGAAGGGTCACCACCATGCTAACCTTTTTGAAAATGTTTCTGGAAGTGCATATTTTTAATCTGGTGACAAATATGACACTTGCTACCCTTAAAATATAATTTCCACCAAGTCTTTATTGTCTTTCATAAATTATGTCTGTATATCTACATCTGCAATATGTGAGATATGGGGTCTAAATGAGTTACATATACAACCAGTAGTACCGGTATATGCTAACATCATGGTAGTTGTTTCATGTAAGGTTTTCTGAATATGCAAATGATGCACAAACCTGCTTGATTTAGATATGTTGAGTCATGCTTAGCTAGAGGTTAAGTACTAGGGTAATGTCTTAGTTTCAATGTAGAATTGAGATGTGCTAAAATTTTCTAAAATGTTGTGTGTTGAACATGCTGCCTCAATCAATGTTATGGTTTTATACTTATTCTAGATTTCCTAGACTTCTTATACAAATGAATGTCGGTGCCATGGTTGCCTTTTCTGTGGGAGGAATAGACCTGTGGTGGGTCCCAGTTCCTTGGACAGTTTGCAGTGAGAAATAGTTCACAAGGCTTTGCAGATGCCATGAGGCATTCTGTTGGTGTCTGTGGATCTGCTATCTTCAAGGGTCCACATGAAGAGAACGAAGGGAGAGACAGAGCAGTGTTCCTCCCTCTTCACATCTCCCACAGGAATATTCTCTCTGTGGCACCATCAATAGGGATATCGCTCTTGCATTTCATGCACTGGGAATGGAGAGGGCATTGATTCTGATAGGCCGCACCCAAGCCACACACACACATGGATGTAGGTCAGGGCCACTTCACCGAGTGGCGGGGAAAGTGCTGACTCCCAATGAACCCTGGAAAACGTGCCCCATGGACAGAAGGGCTCTGAACTGCATCAGGGCTGTATGGTGATAGCCACCACCAAGGGCATGTACCTGAATGGGACATTTGATGACCCACAGGAGTACAACACCTTTCTGACCTGCTTTACTTCCCTCTGGTGGCTTTTGTTCCTGCCCCCCTCCCCCATAACGCTGTAAATGTGTGTAGTGAAATGCAGACATTGCTGTCTTGCTGGAGAGCAGAAACAGTCTGCCAGGGATAGTTATGTTTTAGTTTTATCTAAAGCTAAATTTATAAAACCTAGAGGGTTTGAGTTTGTAGTTGGTCAACACTTAAGGGCTTTTATGTAAAAACTTACACTCTTTGCAAAAGTTTTTTACAAACCTAGCTGATTTTGCTTGTTACATGCATCATTAACACAAGGATGACGTTTCAGAGTACAAGGCAGGTATTTCATGATCCTATTAACGATCCAAACGAAACAGTCTTTTTCTGTACTTTAAGACTCTTATAATACTTACTGCTTTAAAGTATTTACTGCTTTGATTTACAGAAATTTCTTTAAAATTAAGTGTTCATCACACAAAGTTTATTGTTGTGTCCAGCTGGTAAGACATCTGACATGTCTTGGACTTTACTTGATGGCCAAATTCCTTAAGGGATGATAATTTTATGCAAATGAAGGGTGTAGCATGTCTAAGATATGTGTGCTTGTTTGCAGTGAGTCACTCCAGAGCCTTGCAGGTCAGCAGGGTGCCAGGTGAACACAGTGGAACACACACCTGTCCAGACACCTAACTCTGTAAGTTCTCCTGTTTATGATGGTATCTTATATTGGGAAATATCTTATATTTCCTTCTGTCCACTTCCCTAACTGTTCACACACTGATTAATGTGCATTGTACCAGAATAATGTCTTCATTATGAAGTTTCTGTAAGGACAGTGTAAGGCACTGCCTGAATTATAATATGTGTTAGAAACACTGCATGGTTGACAAAAATGGAAGTCTAGATTGCTTTCCAACTAAGTTGAAATGGATTGTCAGTAACATCTGTCACAAGAGTTAGATTGAGAACATTGATTGAAATGGGTGGAAGCTCAAGTTATAAAAGAGTAACCTTCAAAATGCAACAATGTAAGGGCTGTGCCAGGAAAAAAACAACATTGTGAAAGATTTTAGTTTAACAATAACCTCCCACTGTATTTTTACAGTTCATATGGTTTATTGCACTTTTCAAAATATATATTGTTGCAAATACCCATTACAGGGGTTCTGAATTGTACTTCATTTACATCATTGACTCAGCTGCATTATAGAATCTAACACTCGCAAGTCAAAAACTAAAGTTCAAAATGATATGAGAACCATATCCATATCTACCAATTCTTCAGTTGATATATGTGTATGATAATATGTAGTATTGCAGTAACAATGATAAAAAACGATATAGATAAAGACATGCTCTTTCAATGACATAAAACTTCGCAAAACCAATAGGGATAATCCTGAGGCAAAAACATTGGATAACATTAAGGATCATACACCCTGCAAAATCTGTGTGACAGTGATATGTGTGGAAGCAGACCCTCATCTTCCATCCCTCGCTTGTATATCATTCTGGCAAAATCTGTTTGGTGACACGGCCATGACCTAGTAGCCTTGAGTTACAGTCCTCAAAATGTCTGGTCATTGTAGTCCCCTATGTGCACTAAATCATACCCATGGGGGTCATGCAAATGTCAGTACAGAGATCCTGCAGCACTGCCAACAGTCCTCACCATCCGTTTGAACAGAACAGCATTTTGTAAGCCTTGTATAGTTTAGTCCAAATAATTCATCAAAGAAAAGTAGCAAAAATGTTGCCTCAGTTAACCCTCCTTTCACTGCATATGAAACAAAAAGTCTTCCCAACTACAGGCCACAAGGAGAGCAATTTAATCAGGCTAGCCCCCACCGTCAGTAGTTCATCCCTAAGTGAAGGGGATCCAAGGGATCAGCAGTGCTCTGTTTCTACAATGTGTTGTGTCTACCTCTGTGGAAAAAGATATTTGTAGATCCTTACCATAATTAACTTTCTTCTTGGACTGCCCATGGCATGGCTATATCAGGTACCGGGTAATACTAATGGGCTTGCTGCCGATTATTTGGTGATGACCTGTGGGGTAGATACATTGTGCATTGGATATACTTACGACTTGAGTAGGTTTTAGAACTAAGTTTAAAAAGTTGGCTTACCTTTTCACAGCTAAGTTTCCTTTCCCTTACAAATCCACATCCTGGCATGGCTCAAAATGCCCACCTGAAATTTCCTGAAAAAGTTTTGCGATTTGGCAAGCTTAAAAGAATTCAAGTTTGATGATTATGAATCTCTATTGCAGAAAACAGAAATACAGTATTTAGAGTTCTTTCTTGAGAGTGACCTATCCACCCAGGATGTTTGGTCATGTTGGATGGGCTAAATGTTTCATAACCTACAGAACAGACAATTTTTGTAGCCTTTGGAGTGCTCAAACTCTTTATAAAAGGAGCATGTGCCTAGTATGGTTGTCTGGGTTGTCTTGTGGTTAGTTCAATGTGCCACCTGTTGTAGTCGGAATGAAGATCAGAATGTTTGATCGGTACAAAACTTGGGTGACATTTGATTTGCATTTTCTTTCCATTTGTACTATTGTAGTGTCATTTTTCTAAATTTCATGAGTGACAGGTTGGCAGCTTTACCGGTAATTTCCTTTAATTTTGGGGGGCGTTGAGAAAGTTTGACAATGTCATTACAATGAGCTTGTGTCCCCCTCTGTCATTATATTTGTACTTTTCATAATGATTCATAGTTATAGAAATGCATAAGAATGTATAGGTCTAGAATCAATCAAAACTTGTCTGTAGATTTTGAGGTATGTAAAGATAGTCAATCCATTTATTCCTGATCTCTCGTTTAGACACCCATACGCTTTTAGTTCTTAACCTGTTTCTGTCATAATTCTCTTAAGGAACCACTTGAAATGACTTGTGATCAAGTCTACCACAGGAAACACATGGCACCATCTTGCTATGCAGTGATAGATGGTGTGGAGTATCCTACATAGACCCAGCCTCCCCAGACCTCAGAGATATGTGTGATATGGGAAGATAATGCTTGGTAACATACCACCTGTCTGGTACCACAAGTTATGTCTGTCAAAGTTGGTGCTGTAGAAACCATAGTGAGCTGACATGAACTTTACAGCTGTACAGACCGCAGGACTGGTGATTGTGTGAGGGGCTGGTGCATTTGCCAACCCTGACCCATTAGGTGATAGTGTAAGGGGCTGGTGCATTTGCCAACCCTGACCCATTAGGTGATAGTGTGAGGGGCTGGTGCATTTGCCAACCCTGACCCATTAGGTGACAAGGAAACAGAGGAGGGTAAATGCAGTATTAGGAAATGAATATTCAGATTCAAGTTTTTCTGCTCACATTATGTGCTCATGCTTCATTTTTGCTTTAAAATGTCAGAGAGTTGAGGGAATGAATCGGTGCAGTTTGAGCTTCTTCCATCCTCTCTTTAACTTTTAAAAATTGGCCCGATCAATTTCATCCATGGTTGCACTTGTAGACATCCAACGTTTCAAAGTGATTGATATCACCTTGCCAAAAATATGATATCCAGTTTTATGTAGTATTATCATGTTGCAACATATGTTATAATCATTGGTATTCAAGAAATATCGGAACAATTTGGCAGATTTTAAAGAACTACCCAAACTGTTGGGAAATTTCAGTCAGAAATTTGAGACAAACCTGAGGTGATATGGTTGCATCAAGCAAAATCTGGTTCCAAGGAGGTTCCAACCTCTGTTTCTAGCTGTGCAATTAGAACATCAGTCTAGTTTCAGAACTGAAAGTTTTAGAAGGTTGTCTTGGTAATCATCTCTAATTTTAAAGCTGTGTCAAAAAAAGAGCTATGATTATTGCACCTGCTTTCCAAATCTACTTTCTGCACATTTCCCTGGGAAGTCCATCAGGTAGGAGTCAATATGAAGGGGTGATGGAAAATTCAGCTTTTTGTGATGCTTTCCTGTGGGGGTACGGTTAAACTACCAGACTACAGTCCTGTCCTTTTGATATACTTGAAGTCACACCCTGGCTTCAGACAGACAGGGCTTACAGATGTGTGAACTGTGAATATGTATATGATAAACTGCTGTATGTGATAACTCAAGGTGCTCTGGTCCTTAATGGGCATTTTTTGAGCAGTTAGCAAAACCCCGAGGCAGGTGTGATAACAGTCAAGTATGATGAATGTTGCAGGGGACAGGAATAAAGCTTTCGGCGGAGGATTTGCGAAGGGATGAAAAAACGGGTTCAATAATATCTAAAAGATGGCCGTTTCCAGTCAAGACCTGCATTCAAATGTGGTCGTAAAATGCACCTCACGCACTGTCTGGGTTCTGGCATATCTGACGGTGTTGTGCCTGTTGGCGGTCTGTGGTGCTGACTGGACAAAGATGTACAATTCCACTGTCTAGACTTCTTCATGTCTATAGAAGGGCAGGCACCAGTTACTACCCTGCCCATAGGGATCTACAATACCATCAGGAAAAAAGCAATCAATTCAAAACACGCTCTTAAATTTTCAGCATTACTGCAACTTACATTTCTCTACTTGTCATCAAAATCAAAGATGTGTAACTTTAACATTGTAAAAATGGTGCCACCAAAAAAAAAGAAAAAAGAAAATTGAAATGATACCTGGTTCTCCCCCCTCCACCAATGGATCACTCTGCCCAGTAACAAGCCAGGACCATCTCACTCAGGTGTATAATCAATTACACATTCAAACAAATTGCAAAAGTCACAAATTATGGCCAGATTTAGAGCCTGTAGATCTTTCTGTAGACCATAGCAGAAGATGGGATCATTCTGACCAAGATTTTCAAAGTCTCCCATGAAGGAATGTACAGTGTGCATAACTACATTACTGTTCCCTGCGGACCCTGCCCTTGTACTATTAATAATGGTACATTTCTTCAGTAAGAATGAAGTGTCACTCCTACAAAGGTCTCTATATTTAGAGTAACTGGGGTAAAGTTGAAGTGTCTCATTTGAAGATTCTGATTGTAGTGATATCTGAAGGAGTGGAGAAATTTGATGCACAGAAATGTAGACAAATCATTTCAATGAAGCCTCATTAAATCTTTGTTTCACAAGTGTTGGTTTCCTTGGTTATGTGATTAGGATGCTACATCCTGTCGGAAATAGGTGCCATTCAGCATGCTGTAGGTATTCTGTTACTCAAATACATGACATAAGGCTCTTCAGCCATCACAGCCTTGACAATTAGCAAAGTCCAGTCCTAGGCTTCACTGCATGCTTTTGGTAGTATAAGAAACTGTTGGGTGAGTTCAGTTCTGAAGCCACAAGGTCAGAGGACCTGTGTTTCCCAGCGGAAACAGGGTTTGGAATGCCAGGGTCAGGAATTCGCGACCTGGGCAGGTGGCGTCACCAGTAATTTGCTGGAAACGTGGGGTGGCATGCTTCCTGTTGGCTTCACATGCGCAGCAGCAGCAGTGGGGGAAGGGGTTGTGAGTCCTGTCCACATCTGAAACAGTCTGTTTGCAGTCAGTGGCAGAAGTGCCATTACGTAGTGAGGAGGAGTAGTCGTGAGTGGTTGTGACATGTGGTACAGTCTGTAAAGGGTGGTGATCGCAGTGGCAGAGCTACATGAATCCTGTCCAGGTTCAAGAGGGCTTGGCTGGCATCGCCCTGCTGTGGATGGCGCAGTTGCCTCTCCATGAGTCGTCCATAACCCCCAGTGCAGCGAATCTGAGGTTATTGACACCAAATTGGTCTCCTTGACCTTTTGTACTAGATTGATGAACTGTAGTCTGTAGGTATGTACTATAGTGGGAAGATAAGTTGATATTTTGAATATAATACTGTCTGAATGCTCTCTTTAGATATAAGGTTCATGTCAACATTACAGTTGTTTGAGAGGGGGTAAAAATTCTAAAGTTGGCATGAACACTTTTCCAAGGATGCCCATTTTTGTTTGTGTCTAGCCTGACATAGTAACTGTTCAATTCTTGTAGGGGGCATGCTTTAATTTCACACTTGGGAGAAACCCTATAGTGCTATCTCTTGTAGCTGAAAGTTTGGGAGATGTTTGTGATGTCACTTGATCCCTGCTAGACTTGGGGACGTGACAGGGAAGGCAGAAGGATCCAGAGTTCAGACCTGTTTATGGCCTTGAGTTTCAACACTAGGCCACAACCATTCATTTCCTTGGTTCTCAGACATTTTGAAGTAAAGACTTAAAGAACAGGTGAAGATTGTAACAGAGGGATGGGGGAAAAACTTCCCTCTGACTAAACTGTGTGTATTATTGGGAATAGACTGTCCCCTCAGACACTGTTTTCATGTTGATCTTCCAGTTCAGCATTATCTCTTAAATCTGAGAACGTACCAACCAATTAGATTGGTGTGGTCCTCAAATGTGTTTCTTGCACTGGCGTTCAGCGTAGGTAGGTACAGTGAGTTTTCTGCTCAGGAGTGTTTAGGAAAGGAAGGGATGATGTAAAAATCTGCGCTTGACCCATAAATAATAATATTTAGCTCCAGTCTCTAAATTATTATGTGAGCTGTGCAACACTTGGAGGGGTGAAGCTCAACACTTCATAAATATGATTCAGGACCCTCTGTGTTTTCTTCCAGACACATCTGGCTGCCATGTGAGTTGTGCTTTGTGCATTTGAGGCTTTTTCTGTTCTGTCTGCATTAGCCATGTTCCCTACAGAAAAAAAACCATAGCATAAACTCTCATCCAAACTTACCCTGACATTAAGAGCTTCTTCAGGCTATTCGAATAGAAACATCCAAAGGTTTGTGTAGAGGAGCAACCCTTAAGAAAACCTGCAAGTGGAAGTGCAACCAGTCTTAAAGGGATATCATAAAAAGGTTTGAATGAAAATTTCTGCATCCCTTAATGTCTTAAACTTATTTGAGAAACTATCAATTATCATACAGGATTATGTTACTCGGTTGGACTAACTGAATTTTAGAAAAAGAAAACATGTTTTTTTTTCTTTCTGTCATTCTTCCTTTGTCATTGAAAATAAAAGGACAAGGAATATATGTAGACATGTAGACAGACTAAACCTATAACAGTTTTGAAATAATGCTATTTTTGTAGAAGCAGTCAGATTTTAACAGATTTTCTGTAGGTGTATTTGACTTTGTTTACACAGTTTACACACTGACTCATACCGGAAATAGTAACACTTTCCAAGTTTCCATCCTCCGTGTTGGCAAGGTAAAGCAGAGTCCTTGACCCATGCTCTAGATCATTGCCAACATTGCTGAAGCAACAGCCTTGCTAGTTCCTAGAACTGGTGGAAGTTCGTATGTTCAGTTTCAGTGAATGCTACTATGCAATGGTACAAATTCACTGGGAGAGTTCAAATTTAGGGAAACTGAAATTTTCTATATAAATTTTGTACAACTACCAGTATGAAAATATCATCAGTATTGATTTCTTACATTTACTCCTCTTCACAACAGGTTCTTTTTTTAACCTAATAACTTCATTGTGTTCAAAATGTTTGCTTGATATAGCAATTGTATGATGAGTACCATTTGTCAATATGACCATATATAGAAATACTTCCAAAATGCTGAGAAAAAAGTGGTCACAAAAGTCTATGATTGGTGGCTCCATATCAGCTTTGTAGTTTCATGCTGTTGCAAAGGCCTCTGACTCTCTGCTCTGTTTCTTGCAGGGGGGCCCTGCTCTTGGGGACGTAGCCCGGAACTCCAGTCAGCAAAGGGAAGGCCACCCTGTCCAGTCCTCAGATAAAGCCGGCTGCCATAAACCCGTAGATCCGAACTTGTGTTGCTTCAGTTCACAAGCTCGTGTCTATGGGTCTATGTCATCAGGGCAACATCTGCACGTGCAGTAAGTACACATCACAGCTCTCTGTACCCCTCACAGATAGCTCAAATTCTGGAGAAAACCCTGATTTTTCAGTATTTTTTTTTAACAGCTGCCATTCCCTCAGCTTGATGGTGACCCTGCCCTGTGTGGTTACAGGCATCGGCTTGACTTCTGTATGGCCCTGAGGTGAGGTAGTAGGTTGTATAGTTGAGAAGTACAACATTGGAGATGACTGTACAACCCGTTACCTTTTTTCGGGTCATACCACGCTTCTGGACCTCTTGAGTCGCCATCAACATTTCTTCAACTTTTTTGTTGCCACAGACACCAGTTTGTTTCTCTTTAGCCCATTGTTTTTTTTGTGTGTGAGATAATGTAGTGATTTTGCATGCCAACACATGCCTTGAATTTGTTGACAACATTTACATTTTTGCACAAATAAAAATTCTCAAGAAATAGGAAAAGAAGAGCAAATTTCATATATTCTAATGCTTTTGTTACCTTAAAGAGAAGAAAAGAATTAGCATGTTTATACATGGACTTAAAACACAAGTTGTATAACTATATTAAAAATCTTAAGTTGTTATAATATCAATGATTACATAGACTTATTTCTGAAACATTTGTAACAGTGTGCTTTCACTTTTAGCTGCCGCTCTTTTATCTTAAACAGTGTGTAGACATTCTCCACCAAGATCAGTCATTTTCAGCTCTGATGTCTTATGGAAACAAAGTTTTTGGTTTTGCATTAGAGTCCTCTGTTAGTTGGGATCATAGACCAAGGAAAACCACCTAACAACATGTAATTGTTATACATATATTTTCAGTCTGTTCTGGTATACTTGTGCCACTTGACTGTAACGTTAGACTTACAAGTTAAAAAGGAGGAAGCAATGATTAGTTTTACAGCTGTTGTCTGGTCCTAGTCTGAGGTGCAAAGTGTTTGCATCCATTTTTGCAAATGGAGTGCCACATATAGCGACCAGTTGGCATGGTTGTTGCAGGGCAGTATGCTGGGGGGCAGGGGAGATCACCAGGTCAGCCGTACAGTCTGGTGGCAATGAAAGAGGATAAGTGACACATGACAGCTAGCCAGGCGGCTAGACACAACTATCAACTATTACCCCTCGTTTTGGTCTTACATCCAAGCATGTCATGCTTCTCCAGGCCAGGCTGCATTGTCTACCCCATGGTGCTATGGTTGATGCGAAATTAAAGTTATTTTTGGCACCTGTGGGAAAAGTTTGAACTCCTTCTGCAAATGAAACATGTTGGCATTTCTCTGCCACTTGATTGAAGTCTTGCCAGGGGGTTTGATGTGGTCTTAGCAAAAGACAGGAGAGGAGCCATTTCACAATCATAGCAGAGTTTTCATATTGTAGTTACTGAGTGCTGTAACACTACTAATCCATGTAACAAGCTGCTGCTAATAGCACTGTGAATAGAGAAGCCAAGCATGAACTGTTTTTCTACAAAAACTATAGCTTTTCAGGTGGCATTAGCTCTGTATTTTTGTTCTGCATGGAATGTAGTTATTTGTAATTTGAAATAACAGCGAACGTAACCTGACTACCATTCCAGCTGGCTCTGAATCTTTCATCAACCTACGAGAACATTCACCAATGGGTTAGTTTATCCTTCCCCACTCAGACAGGTCTCTCACGCAGCAACACAATCAGGAAACTTTGCGGGGATGTCGGCCTGCCGTTTGTTGGTGTGTTCCCCATTCCCTGAGACCCTAACTTGTGATGTCCACGGCTCACAGGTTAGGATCTTGGGAGCTGGGTGACATACGCCCTCCACATCGACTAATCAACAAAACAACTCCAACACCAGGATGCCTGGGCCATTTCTACATGTTGCAATGCCAACAGGACCCTCGGCAATCTTCAGAACATTCTGCAACTTATCATTCTAATCTGCTATGCAGTTTATATACATGCAGATGTGTTTTAAGTTCTGATTAAATGAGTGTGGTTGTGCAGGTGAGACTTAAGGAGGCTGGGTGCCGCCGTCAGGGCCGCTGGGACGCCAGACAAGGGTGCGCCTGAGGTGAGGTAGTAGGTTGTATAGTTGAGAAGTACATCATTGGAGATAACTGTGCAACCTGCTAGCTCTCCTTGGGGCATGCCAGTAGCAGCACACCTTCCATCCCCGGCTCTGAGCAATGGAGAAAATCTTGAAGTCTCTCAGAGTGTCCTGTAGCTAGTGAGAAGTAAGTTTGCATATATAAGTAGATGAGCAAGGAAAGGAAATAAAGTATCCTTCCATGATTTACAAAGAGGTCTTTGATTTTATGTAGACAACAAGGCCAGATTTAAACATCTTTTCATTCTGGTGTACACAGATGCATGTTGTGGCAATTGTCCTCAAAGTAAAGCTTGTGACCAATCAAGAAAGTAGACTATAAGATGTCACATACAGAAAAATTGGTGGGAAACTCCCAGTAGTGCCTGGCTTGACTTTTTATAGGTATTTATTTACATGTTATTGGCATATTTCTACCAGCTAATAGTTTGTCTTCAGTAAACTTCAACAATAAGAAAAGTGGGTTGTCTATAGGCTCGGACTGCCTTTCACTAACATTGTTGTTTCACATTTAGGTACCTTCTCATGAAGCATGCTGTAAAATCATTTGTTTCAACTGCTTTTCACTCGTTTAGGCATCACTAAGACTGGATAATTCACCTTGCTTTGATCTGCAGGAGTGAAGTTATTTGTCTTAAGGATTTGCGACTTTCTGGAACCAGGAGAACTCAAAACAGCATTGGGAAATGCAAACAGGAAATTTGACAAATTTTGACATTTCAAACCCTTGAGGTGGATCGTTGCAGACCATTCTTTCTGTATGTGTGGTTTTTAAAATGTTTATTACACAGCTGATTACATTAGGAAGGTGAAAATTCACGTTAGTAATACAGCAAGGTATGGACTTTCAACCTAAAAAAACATCATTATTAGGTCAGAATTAGCTCTAGGGTTGTATTTGAGGAGTCAGTTACATACATTCCATTCAGGAAAGTTCAGATGTAGGGACTTTGCAACTGAATTGCTATTTAGATCATACTACAGGATCTTCAGTCAGACTGACCCTTTGTTCATTAGAACCAGCCTGTAAACTGTCTTTTCTCAAATGGCTGTGCATTTCCTACTGGACCTCAGAGCTATAGAATAAACTCTGTACAAATCATCTCTTGTCTGTGTTGTGCTGCTTTTGTTGTTTCTTTATAACGGTATGTATGTTGTGATAGAATTGGGAGCGAAAAACATCCGAGTTGATGTGCCACACCTGATTACTTCCTACAGTCCACTCTTAAGTAGATAATTAGTTCCAAAGGACTTGTGACTATTACAACTATAACATTTGGCTTTGGTAGTCTTTAGTGACGATATCCTCAAGAGTTGTGTTGGATATTTGTGACTCTACGGGGAGATTATTACCAAGGTGATGACAACTTGTGTAGGTGTTTTTGAGGAATTGTGCTTCCCCAGACAGTAATCCCAGCATTTGTTAATGTTTCAGTTAGAGCTCCAAAATCACCCCTTGGAAAAAGAACTTGGACATCATGTAAAAGGTGTGGAGGTGTGATTGTCCCGGCAGCATTTGCAGGAATTACCTGCACTGGTAAACTGAAATGTTACCAAGCCTAGTGCAATGATAAACAACTTTTGAAACTTTTCTGAACGGTCAGGAATTATATCATTCATTGGTCAGTATAAAATAAAATAAAAGTTTAAAGGCAAATCAATGAGCAGAACTGTAAGGATTGAAAATCATCCACAGATCAGATGTAGTTTTATATAATGTATCTTTACGAAGCTCAGTATGAAACTGAGTATTTTCGACAAGACTAAGAGAGTACTTCAATGATGAAGAACTACATGAAAATTATTTCTTTATTCGGTTATTGCAAAGGGAAAGTATGTCCAAGGAGAAAAACAATTGAGTAACGTTACATAATTAATCAGAGTCCTTGGAAAAATTAAACGCTACCATAGTCACCGACCGCACTCAGTTTGTAGTGCAAGATCCTGAGGGCCTGATTACGTCTCAACTAATGATCTGGTTCTCATTCTGAGGTTTACATAAGAGTCTAGACAACCGGCGTGCGCCTGCATTAGCCATTACAGCGTCTTTAAGACATGACAAGTGTTTCTAAAAATAGCAGAATGTCCCTTCTTGACCCCGCTAGGCAGTAAGGAAGGCGTAAAGAATTCAGCAATTAGAAAGTGTAGAATTCCGAACGATATTACAATAGAAAACGTTTTTGCTTTATAAAGGTATTGGGCTTTCCTTGAAGAATGCTATCGATTTGATTTTTCCGATATGAGTGTAAATGAACAGAGCAAAGAATCAAAATTGTAGAGTGTGAAAGAAAGTACGAAAGCCTTTGTACACGAAAACTACAGGCTTTTCCTTGAATAATGTCGGTTTGGTTTGCTAATAATTGGGTGATACTGTTATGGGCGCGCGTGTTCGTGTCCTTGGGAACGTCATGCATAATTAAGCGTGCGGAAATGTTTTATGACCGACAGGAGGAAAGGAAGAGAAAAGAGTCCTTTGACAGAAACAAACGTCAACGTGTTGCTTTGTGTTTTGAAACGCGAGAAGAAGAGCCCATAAGGGTTCACAAGGTCACGTTTGTGGATGTTGCCTTGAATACCAAAACTCACCTGCTTTGGGATTTGTTTGAATGCCACAGCTGGCAGCGCCCCTATTTTTCAGTAGTCTGACCCAGAGAGGAATGCTGGGAGGCTAGAACACCAATCACAGGAAGGTAGGGTACAGTGGTAGCAACCATGTTCAAGCCATGGGTAGGATTGAATAAGAGAGCGCGCAGCAGATTGCAAAGCGGGAACAAAGGTATAAAACGCCTCCACTTTAAAAAAATTCATGTCGATTAGATGATTAAAAATACGATTTCCCCTCAATGTAGTGTTACACTAGGTCAAAGCAAGGAGGTTCAAATTTGGTCAAAGGTAATGTTATGTTAGCGAAGTGTCCGCAAAACTCGTAGACTAAACAAAGCAAGTAATACGAAACGTCGTAGCATTTGATACCACTGAACACGACAACAGTTGTGTTTTATGCAAGTTTCATTTAGGCAAAAGGAACTGATGTTAAACGAAAATACAAGAAGTGTAGTGTTAACAAGATTTTGATAAAGATCATTCTTGTAAAATATAATATTTTAACATTGGCAATCGAAATGTCATTGAAGTGTCAAAATGCATTACCTGTACTTTACCACATTTTATAAACTATGGAATGAAATTAAAGGCAAGCACATATATTATATGGAAGAAATATCCACTTGAGAAGGAACAAAAATAGCAATGCACTGATGAAGCAACAAGATTTGGCATACTAGATGTTTGATGTCAGTAGATAGTCTTAATTTGAGGACACTCGGGGTTTAGCAACTGTGCATGAGCAACCTACACAAATAGGTTTGTGGTAAATAATAATAAGTGTCTGTCCTCCATAATGGGTAGAACAAAAAGACTTGTATGTGCAGTAACACGCGGAACGGTTTTCCAGCAGGCAGCGCTAGCTTTACAAGTTGCACGTATGTATTGTTCTTCAAATAATGAGAATTTGCCTCGCCATGTTGTAAGTGTGGTAGTTGTCAAGACATGGGCTTGTACCTATTTATTCAGGAATTGTAACAACATGCCTTCCTTATCCATAAACAAACAAGCTTAATAATAAAAATATATGACCGCAAATTACAAGTTAAATCATACCACAGTAAGCCAGTCTGTGTCATGTTAAGGACCTTTCGAATCTTTTGCAAAAAAATATGCTCCTTCATTAAAAAAAGAAATGTAACTGAACAGGGGTAATAGGATACTCATAGCTTATATTCAAGACGTCTGTTGAAATTAAAAAGTACGGCAATATATAATTGAAAGAGTAAATGTGTCTATTTGTTGGGGTTTACCGGTATGGCTCTGTATGATGATAGCCTTTCGAATTCAGTAGAATACCCGAGAGCTTCAAATACACACAGCGGTAACTGGTCCAATTACGAAGACTGGTTACATTTAAGCCCTGATAATCTAGTTCTAGACATTGTTTATAACAATCAAATGAAGAAACTTCTACGGCATTAAGTAGTAACGCGTTCCACTCTGGAATAGTTCCCCCGAAGGATGGGCTTACATTCAGGTAATCTTCATGGAGGAACAGCATAAAACTGGAAAAAAAACAAGGTGTAGACTGCCGTTCACATGCTCCACTTTCTCCGGACTGCCATACTTAGTTTAGAACGGACAAACTTACAAGATGTATAGTGTCTAGCATATGTTGTTTCTACATATTTTGGTTGAAAAATTTTTTAGATCTACACATTTACATACAGACGTGTTGATATTTCATGATTTATAATATGCACCATTGTATGTCAAGGAAAATGACGAAACGTTTGGCACGCTTAAGACAAAGATTTGACGCTGTGAATAGTTGTCAAGGCTGGAAAGCAGGATTTGTAGGTTAAGGACGGAGGATGCGTGGCCAAACCGTTTTACATGGCCGGCATGATCGGAAGATGAATTTTTCTACTCTACCTACATTAGTACAGGTGTTCTCAAGCAAATCATTGCCAGGCAAAGGAAACGTAAATGAAGTGTTATCATCGATATGGGTATGTCTGGGCTGAATTGGAAAAAACACACCGCAATCCCCTGATAAATTGTCGTCACATAAATGTACTTCATGTTGCTAGAATGTCGCTGTCTTGTTCTTGGCATGTGTCTGTCAGATGAAGCATTTCTGTTGGCATGAAAACAGTTTTACGCCACTTTAAAAAACTAATAAAACAAAAGAACGTTACCGTATGTTTGACAAAAATGTATTTCTCATCACATCTGCGCAGTGCAAACATTTCGACATGTCAGTTTTTGTTGTGTCGGCCTAGAATTAACCGCAATTCCACACAGTATAAAGACGTTTGCGAAAGAACAAAAATACAAAGGTATCGTTTCTATGTACCAACAATCTTGGATGTCATTTTTGTATGTCAGTATAATCAATCATTCTACATTCATAATAACAACCAGTCTTCCACAAGACTACAAAACTATATCCATATAATAACCTTTAAAAGTATGTATATATGGTGCTCTTTAAGAAATACAAGAAACGCTTTCCTCCCCAAAAACCCCTGTCGGCGGGAGTTGTGACCAGACGGTTCCCAGACACTCTGAACGCGCAGTGAACTCTCGCACGTTCCACCTGAACCCGCCGTCTGGCTTCAGTCATGCAGACCAGCCAACCCCGCGGCAGTGCGACCTGTCTGCACAAATGTACGACAAGCAACACTCAAGTCGACTTTAATATGCCTGACTTTAGCTGATGTCTACAAACTGCGCAAGCCAAACGTGAAGCCATTGTTCTTCCACTTCAGAACTTTGGGATTCCGTTGCAAAATGTACGGAGCCGACCGGGCCTTTATCTGCTTCAATAGAACTTATGCATGATAAAAAGTACTTCTAGTGAGTTACGTTATCAGTCATAAAGTGACGGTGAATGTATGTATTTGTAAGAATGCTGACCGTGCAATATTAGTGTATGGGGTTACTGAACGTCTCAGCAGTTAGGCTGTCGAAGCTAGACACGTATGAGTTACCGTGTCTAGAAACATACGGCGGACTGTAGTGGAGGGCAACACAGCTGTACCTGGTAATTTGTCTTAACCGCGCTCTTTGGATAACCCGTGGGGTTGTTACACCGTATTTCCTGGTCCAAACTGGGCATATAAACGGTGCCGAACGACGTGAACTAAACAGCGAATTCGCCATGCAAAACCACTCCTTCAAAATCCGCGTTTGTTATTTCAGAATATTGTCATGTATACTTAGTACTTTGGAGCTTGAACTTCTTCTTTGGTACGATATCTACACACATAATGACGTTCTGAAAGTCCCACCTGTACGTGTAAAGGCATTTTGGTTTACAAATACATGCAATTTCACAGAAGTAGTATCTGAGAGACACTGGAAATTTAAGAATCTAACTACTTAAAGCCACACATTCTAACAAATGTTGTAACCATACACCATAGTACTAATAGGGCCACATGGCTTTTCAACACATGTGAAACTTTACGGTACATTCAACACACACAAAAAAATGAAATACGAGCTTTCAAATTCCCAGTGATTTCCCAGATCTAAAGCTTAAAGTGACAAGTGTTGTATATTCTTGTTTGTCTGGAATATCATACAAGAAAGTATCGCAAAAATCATCATGCCAACAATGTGAATACAAGAGCTTCGACCCTGTGAATTCCCGCTTCATGATCTAAATCTAACTCATTGTTGAGAGATGTCAAGAAAAGGCAGTTTTATATTCCCAACATAAGAAAGAATCGCTCAACCCGACATACCTTTTTCTTCCTGAATGAACAATGCCGATGACAATTGTTCGTTGTAACCAATATGAATGTCACAACTCACAAGTATGCTGTGACTGTATGGCTGTTGCTATACTCGTCCAAGGTATGAATATTAAGGTACGTACATACTCATTTCAACATAGGTTTCAAAATACATTGCGCTTTTTAATTCACAATTCACACATTATCTTAAATTTCTGCCGCGCAGTTGTGAGTGATATACTTGACTACGTATTGAACAAACCTTTCACTACTATGATCTGACACAATGTCAACATGGCAGTTAACTTAATTGTTCGTAATAACGTCTCTATTGTTGTTGCTGCCTTTAAACTACAAGGTACTAGTATTGTCGAGTAATGTTCATTTTAGTATAATTTGCTTCAAACACATAAAAATGTAGTTGCACACATAAGGCCATACATTTTGTACAACTTATATCAAATATAACAATGAAATAAAAAAAACGAAGTTGATTAACTTGAATTGCTAACTGCTTAGTAAATGTAAAATCGGATGACCAAAGAGAGCACCATGCACTCATAAGTAAAAGTAAAAATGAACTGTTAAGTTTTAGTTTACGGAATGGGCACAATAGGACACAAATTATAACAAGAAGTTTAAAAAAGTTTCGTTAGGTTCATGTGATCATCTGCGTGATGTTACATTATTTCTGGGGCCCATGAATGACATCTACAAGTTAAAGTGACTGTATTGTCTCCTTAGTTATCAGTAGGGTCATACCAACAAAGCCTAAGTTTCAGTCTTCTTCGTATTTTGTGAAACGTACTTGGTACATGCATACAAATCATACATTTTCGTCTTCAAGGGGTGAAGTCGTCACAGTTTCAAATATTGCCGGTAGATGGAATTGATGTGGACACAGATAGTGTATCACTGGTGATAGTTTAAATCTGAAGACACTGGAAATTTGAAATGATTACTATTAAAGTGAAATATCTCCGTCACCATATATGACAGCAAGAAGGGTACTCTTTTGAATGACGTGTAAAACTTTGCTGTTCAGTCAGATAAAAGTTGACATGTTTAGATCCACAGTGCCCTTGAAATTTGGAAAATGACTTTCCAACTTTGAAGTGACCGGATTTAGATTATTGTAGGAGCGTGCCTGATCATATTCATGATGCATGTTCAGAGAACACATATTACAGCAATCCATGACTAAAGCAGCCTTTTCATATAATACGAGTTCAGCAGAATCAACTACTCTTTGTATAAACGAAAGGAAATAAAATGAAAATGAAAAATAAAATGCAATCTCTTGACTGTTATTATACCTGACGAATTATCGGTTGTGATTTTGAACTTTGCATGCCTCTGAGAATCACACGAGACTGTTCCCCACTTTTTCATTCCCAGTCACTAAATTCATCAGTTTAATACGCCTGATGTATCCTCGCGTTTTGAGATATACAGGTTAACTGCCCTTGAAATAAATTTGTTTGACTATTCTTGAAAGGCGTTTAAAACCTGACCAGAAAATGGAAAAAAAAACTTTAACGGCCGTAATTTTAAATGTCTGTGATAGCTTTAACTTTTGCTTGAGTAGACTGCCAAACGTTTTGGCGAATTCGAAGTCACCAACATCCGACGAATACATAGGTCATTATATCAGCGTACACTTATTGTTGTGTAGTCGTCATGTCTTCCACATGGCACATGTATAACGTTAGACATAGTATCAAATTAAGATGATTTATCTTGGTCAGGCTTCGTGTTCGACTTGTAGTCTTTACCAGGAAGAATGAGGAGAACTGACGTTTGAAAATCCCAAAGTTTCTCTGATAATCACCAAAGCTAGCCTAGACCTTCTCCAGACTAGACAGCGCGCCGAGGCACGTGCTCAGGCACCGCAGGGTCACCAGAGTCACCACTAAGCCGGGACCTTCAGGCGAACCAAAATAGCAGGCTGAGTACTGGGTCTGGGAAATGTGAAGTCTTTGTTTTGTCTCTGATATAGCCTCCTAACAAACGTGTGGTGTGTGGAAACGTGGGACTTGTCATTCCCCTGGCGCGCTTGGTGGCAGTGTCTTAGCGAGCAGCAAAAATGGCGAGTATGGCAGCAGGGTCAGGGAGCGTGCCGTCTGCGGTTTCCCTCCCTCATAAGGCTTCATCATCTGAATTATGTCATGCAGATGTTGTGAACAAACTGCCATGAGTTCTATATTAATGGTCTTAAGCGCACGTGGCGATTCGGTGCGGCGGTTTACTGCAGACATGAGGTCGGTTTGTAGGGATCCTCCAGGCTTCAGAGCCAGGCACACGGCAATTAGTCGGCACTCTCTACCGCTCCCCATGTAATCTGGACCGAGAAGGCAACAGTGCCGCTATTTCTTCAGTTCTCAGCCTGATTGTGATATGATAGAAAACTGTCAAAATAGGTACACGGTCTAACTAGTCAGATATTAGCGGTCATCGTCAGACTGACGGACGAACCACACAGTCAGATATTCGTGAGCTGAGCTGTGGCCCACTGCCATTCTGTAGGGACAAAGGCATCCGGTCGGCCGAGAACTGAACCTGCACTTTGAGCCGCCATTGTTCGCACCGTGACGGTTGTCGAAAGTGCAGTTCACAGGAACAATGTATTTTCCAAGTTTGTGCCCAACTGGTGCACACAAAGTCTTGAGTCAGTATAACCGCTTTGTACTCGATGTAATGTTATGATAGATGTAGATCGGGCTGTGCCCTGAGCAACAGAGGATGGAAGATGTATAAATGTAAGGAGACAACACTAACAACCAAACCACGTTCTCATGTCTCAACTTTTATACCTCCAGCAACGTACAGTCAACGCTGTTTATGATATCCATTCAAGTAGACAGGTGGACGCCATAGACAGGATTCTTAATGCTTGGGTCAGTGGGACAAATAAAATACGGCCACTAAAAAGTGAGTGAAGAAAACTCGCTCTCTTCAGCGGAAGTCACAAGCGCTTTTCCGCTGTACATTTGAACAGAGATTTGATGTGGCATATCATTTTTCAAAAAATTTAAACCTTAAGAGTTTCTAAATGGTACAAAAGGCGAAAAGGTCCAAGACTAATGTTCTAGACGTTCAGAGACGTTCAGTTGGGGGACGTTTTGAAAAGTTCACTTTTTCATTGAAGCAATCAGGAAGTACAAGTTACACTAACTATTCTGACATGCACAGCTACATTCAGTAAATACTCATATATATATATATATATATATATATATAATTTTGATATTAGATGTAGTCACAATACTGGTAAAATGACAACAAGGAAATAAAACAACAACGAGGAAAGGTGATGGACAAGATGGGGGACACCACAGCGAACAGAGCTTAACATTCAGTGAAGGTGGAAGATGGCACTTGAAGTCTGCAACTTTGTCAGGACAAAGCGACAACACACCAACTGAAGAACACAGCGGTATGATTGCTTAGAAAACATATATAAGATATTTACACATTATTTAACAACAAAAAGAAAGGCAAGGATTTGTAGGCGAAATTAATTTGTCCCGCAGTTTTCTTTTTCAATTATTAAAACGATTTTATTCAGTTTACAAAATGGAAATATACATAGAATTTTCGGTGACAATGCTTTCTTCTCTTACAGTATATCACGAAACGTCGCCATTTTAGAGTTTGATTTCTATGTAGATATAACAAATACAAAGGACTTGGACACTTTTTCAAGACTCGGGACGTGTTGCATAGACCGATGCCGAGCGCATATGACACAAGCGCTAGTTCTGTTGTGTGGTTCACGTTTTGTTGTTGCTGTAATAAATACTTCAGTATGACATACTAAAGGCAAAACCACAATTGAAACCCTTCAAATGCTAAACGAAGATTGGTTTTTGAAACAAGACAACATTCGGGGATATAATGTACAAGGCCTACAAGCTAATTTCTGAAAAGACTGCCGTTTAAACTCCTTGTGAATGCTAACTCTACTACTGATAATTGTGATTCCATAACACATCACAGCACAATGTCTGTGCAACAGTAGTGTCAACTTCAAAACGGCCATGAATTCAACTATGGTCAGTGATCGAATTTGGACTGTGAAAGTAGTATCTGTCTTTCTGATTTTCACTTTAAATTTATACTAAATGGTGCTTTCTTCCCAATGCAACATAGCCATGCGTTTCTATGTAGATACTATTTGCAAATGTTCTTAGATGTAGGAAATTTGTTTAACGGTGTTTCTACTTTCGCCCTTGTTTTATATATCTGGACCTATTAAGTTGAAAACAACATTTCCTTATTCCGTGTGTCGTACGTGAAATACGTGACGAACGTGAGATCTTCGATATGTCTGGAACAACTGGCGTCACTTCGGTCTACAGAGGTGGGGTGGTCGTATCTTTAGTCCTTACAGATATCTTTGTTATCCTACAAGACCTTCAAGTCATCGCGTTTAAAATTGAAATGCTGTTCTAGAAAAACTGGAGTGGATACCGACATGTAAGCAAGGTAGCTCTTATATAGACGGAATTTCAATAATGAATTTTAAATGTCAGGTCCGTAACTCCCTTCTGAACATCACACACGAGAGAATGCTCGTGTCGTGTAACGCCGGTAACACCTACAATCTTCTTAACGTTTTAAAATAAAAGTCCGCTGAAGAGAGCACAGTTCCAACACATTGTCTGGATTTTACTGTGAGCGGAGAAGGTATGTTGATGTTCCGTTAATGAAAAGCAATGCATGGACCATAAATGCATTTGTCTTATTATACTTCATAAAATACAGCACAGGGCAGTTCTCGTACCGCATAAACAGTAATGTAGATAAGATACCTATATCTTTTTCAAGACGTGGCATGTATTGTTTGTTGACACGAATAATATAACTTGTTTTTGTTTGATTTTAAAAGACTTTTATCAGGGATTAGAATTCAGAAGATGCTTCTACATACGATTGGCGTCTTCTACCCTCGGTTCGGTACATAACAATATTAAATTATTCCCTTGTCCTGAGATGGTCCGATCTCACATGTGATTTGTAACCAAAAGTTATCTTTGAAAATATAACATGTACATTTTACACAAAGGACAGGTCCTTAGGAATAGCGTTTATTGCACTGAGACGGTGGGATGTACCTGTGTTTGCGCAACTAGCTGGCCGTGGTCAGGCGCGGGTACATCGGTCATAATTTTTTTCATCGCAGGGGTTTCAGCCAATATACAACAGAACAGACCGTCGACAAAGATCTGTGGCAACCTCTTCCGTCTCAAAACAGCTTAAGTTTGTACGACATGTCCACGGCTGTCCCAAGAAGGCCCTCAATTTTCTGTCGTAAGCCTGTCGTAGGACGGATCTGTCCAGGCCCGTCGGACACGCTTCTGGGCTTTCTTCTGCGCTTGGTGTTGTCAGTTCCGACCCCGTACGTAAACACGGAAGCTGACAAAATATACACATAAATTTGTAGAGAGATGTTAACTCTGTATCTCTCACATATCTCTGTTGAACCCGTAAAAGAAATTTCTACAGATGGCCCACCGACAACTTACAATGGCAGACTACTAGTATGATTCCACTGAGTCCCTATGGCTATGATGGCCTCTCGGTATTTCAGACATGGATGTTTATGTTCTATCCAGCCTAAAAGAAATATCTGGTGGGCTAATAAAGTGGTAACGTCTGTTCGCTATAGGATGTTGGAGACGTTTTCCTTTGCAGCTCAATATGATCTGACTACCTCTGATGCGTATTCTGGACACTACTGCGGGGCGTTTGCCGCCATCCGTGATATTGGCAGTTTCCCTCGTGGTCTCCGTGTGGCAGGGTCCTTGCTGTGGCGCTGTTCCTGCGGCGCTACTCCTTAGGGCAGTTCACAGTCCAGACACACCAGAGATGGTCACAGCAAATCGATGCACATATCGAAAATAACAATGACTACACAGTTCACGGACACTACAACCTGGTAATTTATGACTGTCATTTCATGTCTTTACAACCATTGTTCAAAGTGGCTACTGTCACAAGACCACCATGTACAGATGTTTCAGAACATTTAGTTTATATGCACTCATAGCTTTTATATTCCTATTAACAAGCTATTTTGTACTGGTCTACGGATACTACACATTTTCTCGGACAAAAAAATCAGGCGACTTTAAGCCATCTGGCATATTAACCCAAAGTGCAAGCAACGTAAAGACAGATATTTTGTGTTACATATAGACATACCATGTATAACATGCAAAATGGCCAGTCCTATCACCATTTTTGGGGGGTACAAAGGGATATTTGCTCTAAAGAGTTTAAAAGATGCATTTTTGATAACGTGTAATACATATTTTGCACGACACTCTAGAAAACACGATTTTTCCAAGTATCGTCTAGTTTTCAGCAAAACATATTAGGAAGAGCCAGTCTCAACATATTTCTCAATTCTTCATTTCATTTTTTTGTCACAACTTACTTAAAAGCTTTTTAAAAAACGGCAGGTTTTAAGTGCAACAGTATAACGAAGATTTTATGGCAATTCTGGGCATAAAATTGGTCATAGCATAATGTTTTGAACATCTATCCACCAGAAAGCCTCAGGATTGTCTAGATAATACTTATATTTGGATAATATAATTGACAAATATCAACAGAATGCAGTAAATAGTTAGTAAGAATAATATAACGATACAGAATGCCATTGGTACACTCTGATCTTGGAATAGCCGATAGCGAAGAAAATGCCCCCCAAAAGTTCTTGATCCCACTCTCTTGTGTAATGTAAAGATATACATGTACGTCTGAAAAACACAGCTCCCAGCCGCGCCGTTCGTTTACCTGGAATCTACGTTTTCATTCTCAAATAGGTTACGGTTGATATTGTTGGCATTGTTCAACTTGCTTTCAGCAATGACTAAAGGTGCAGAGAACAACAGAATCATTTTTTACCCCCATATACTCCCATCCTCGTGTACGCCTCCTCGACAGACTTATTCCATTCTTAGACATTAACAACCTATCCGATAGTGCTATTGTATATCTGATACTTAATGGTTCACCTTTACTTTCATCTAAACTCAACTCTCAAATACTCATTATTACACAGCTATATCTCTCCGAAACTAAGCGATTTTACAATTGATTTATACTTCTGTATTCATTTACATGTACAATATCTTATAGCTAAACTTTGTTCCCTTGTTACCTGGACGATGCCCATGTTTTGTGATGTAATTTTTATTTCATGTCTAGTGGTGACGTGAATATAAGCATGTTGCTTGAGTGCGTCACCACTACGTATTGTATTTTTTTGCATGTTGAAATAAATTAAAAAAACAGAATCATTTTCCATCGGCAAGCGACGGAATCCTTAGACTTTTTAGTTACCTGCATGTTCTCAATATCAGTTAGTGTTTCAATAACACACATAAAACTATTCAAATGACCAGGCAGGGATGCAGACGGTCACTAACGGCCTTTGGCCTTTGCCTCAGGTGGATTTCACCACGTTTGTTGTTAGACAGCTTCCATTTCCGGACGGACACCTTCGCGATGCAGACGTTTGATCTTCAATAAAGGAAAAGAAGTACAGTGATCTCCTTCACACAAGTTGCGCAGTCCAGACCGTGCCAACTATGTGCTTAACGCAACTCAGCTATTTTGCAACAAATAAGAAGAAGACTTTCACTGTCTCTCGGACGGAGAAACATGTCGGAAGGAATTTGCGGATGTTTAAGTTACCCTTCCTCAACGTGGGTTATTGCCCTGAAGGAATCTAGTTCACAATAAACATCAGTCGCTCAGGTCATTTGGTGGGACGCACACGTTACCTTACTTGGTGTGCGCTGCTCTGCCCAGACGATATATTAGTCTGAACGGATCCCTGATTTCTCTCTTGGGACGCCGGTCTGCCTTTATTGCATTGCAATACGGACGTGACTACGATGCTAACAACCATCGGTCCTGCAATTTGCACTGGTCAAGAGCAGCCTGAACCAGCACGATAAACATCAATGAGCGAGATCTCTCCATCATGCACTTGCGGTGACTGCCATGTATTTTTGACAGTTTACGCCTTCAGATTTCGATCAGAATGTTTTGCACAGGTGGACTGATAGTACTCTATGCCACAGCTATGAGAAGCAAATATGGAGACAAGAGCATTTGCTTGTTTTTAAGATAACCGCTGGTTGGCGACTCTCTATTCAGTTCCAGTGTGTAGTTTCTTTGACATAGGATTGTTGTTCTATTGATACCAACAATCGTACTGTTCTTCCACACACTGTCTCGTGATTTAAAATGAACAAAGTCACTAGTATATGCCATTGCTGATATAACAGTAATGTGTTGCGTTGTGATCGTGTAGTGGTTTGTTGTCTTGGTATAACCTCTTCCTCTTACTGGTCATTCAGCTTTTCCGAGAGTTGAAGTATATCTACGTACTTATCTACGAAACAGAGATATTGGCACATAATTTTTCTAGGGAAGGGAAACACATTTTGACGGTTGCTACATTCATTGTTTTCTGAGAGATAGTTCCTTACTTTGCTCATGATAGCCCATGATTGCTATAAAGATGCCGCCAGTGGTCTGGTTGTTTCGGATGATGGTGAAGACTAGTTAATTTACGGACTTTGTGTCACCATGTCACCATGCAGGACAACGCACCAGGTTGTACATATGACTATGTCATTCAAAACGCCATCAAACCAGAGTAAACAAGACTGACAATTCCTAACACAAAAGAAAAGGATAAACAACACACAAACGCCAGTGCCCAGTAAAGACCGCGGCCTCTCCAGGTCAAAGGCTCTGCCTTACGCGGTCCCCTCTCAAAACAGGACCAATTCTTCTTCAGTCGCGCTGTTTATCTCTAGCCATGTCACTCCACAAACCGCTATGCTTCTTGTGTCACGGACTATTTGTTCCTGTGTAGTTGACCGTGCTAAAGACTCTCTACTTCTGTGTCATGTCAATAATAAGGCAGGGACAACTCAGGGACAGATTTAGCTGCCCAGCCTGTCATCGCTCAACTCTAAACAGCTGATGGACCCAGACGCAGGCACTTGTGTTGTCTAGCTGTATTTTAGGCTCGTCAGACTTGGAAGGAGGGATCATATGACATCGCCTATTCGCGAATGGATACGACTTGATACGGTCATGTGAATGTTATTTTATGAAAATATTATTCATAATGTAACGGCGACTATGTATACTTAAGTAGAGTTTGGTCGTCAGTGGACAGACGTAACTGGTTTTAATGGCGACTTAAATTCTCTACACACTGAAGTGTACATCTTGACTTCGAGAGAAGATTTTTGAAGCGAAGGTGAAGCGAAAATACCAGGTTATTCTCTTACAGCAGACATCAACAAAGACGACATGGACCCACTTGAGCAGTAACCTACCAAAATATCATTGGTAAATGTAGACCGAGAGGCAGGACAAAGCAATCGATCTAACGTTTGGGAAGAATAGCAGAGATTGAGATTTTGAGACACTGTGCAGCTTTTAGTCACAGTTTAGTTATTTGTTTCTCCACTGCATACACTCAGATAAAAATTAAAAGGACTACAATTTGAATGCCAGGTACCGTCTACATCTGTGCTTGCTGGTAGAACAGTCAGTTTATTTCGAGCACTGTTACCTCAAAACTCTTTTCGAATCAGCAAAAGTGTCTTTAGAATGGACAAATTTAAAACGGGCCGTCTTTACGTCAAGCTTAGTCTGGCAACCCTCCCTAGATGGATGGTGAGAAAATCCTGGCAAGGAACCTTTAGCAACACTATCTGTAATCCTAGTCTGCATGTCTACGATGGAGACACGATAGACTTAAAGTTCAAAGACACATTACCCTTTCTACCCCGGCAACCGCTAGAACATATGGCTTTCTTCAACTGTACCTGGAAGAGAAAGGATCGGAAAGGCCAGACCTTTTGGAAGCTCTGCTCATGGTAACATTGATATCTTTCTTTTGTCTGCTGTCAGTTCGATTGTACATGTTTGATACATACTTGTAGCAGGCATTCACGGATTTGTACAAACATCTACTTTTAGCACCGCAATGAAAATGGAAAAATTATTTCCTTCTTCTTTTTATCTTTTTTTTTCATGTGTTAAATGTAATGTGATGATGTCATTTAAATGTTTGAAATATTTTACGTTGGCCTTACTTTTTCTGCGAAAATATACGCTACATATATGAGACAAAAAGTAAAAAACTTATTCACTGAAACACCTGTAGATGGACCACTAAATGTTTGGAACATGAAATGAACAAGTGTTAAAACATTATGAGAACATATTGACAGTAAACAGGGTATCTCAATAAACTCATATTAACACACCATTGGAACTTTTGAAAATATTATGCTCATGTTTGGGATATGAAACAATAACTTACGTTTTGAGCAGGTAAACCTACCATACGCATGTGAGACACATAAGATATGTTCGGTCAAGTCTACACTAGCCATGGGGAGTCTGGAACAAAAGTTCATGTCTACACAAAACAGCCCCACTCTGATCTCTTGTTAAAGTTGAATATGAGGTTAGACCTGCACCTACCTAAAGGTTATACTCAGATGGATGTGGTGAGTATTTGAGTAATACTCAAATACTAACCACATCCATCTCTCATGTAAAATTAACTGTTTCAAAATCACCCTTGTGCAAAAAGGAAACCTTTAAAAAACTTCTGCTTAAAATGGACTGTTCCAAAATCAGCTCATTTAAAATGGAATTTTCCAAAGTTGACCCAACGTGCTAGCAGGAATGGACGAAAGGCACACCCAGAAATATATATTGGGGCTGAAAATAGCATGATACTCAATTAAAGACTTTCAAAAGCATACATCAAAACAATGAAACACGCGCCATTGGCGTATTGGCTTACTCTACCTCAATGCCAAATTTCCGGCCATTTGTTTCCAAAATGGCAGAGATAGATCTTTTTGAACGAAATGGTCATGAGGAGGAGGAGAAACGTAGGGAAAACAGTGCATTTCCCTTCCACGCTAGAATTTCCCATAACGCTATCTGTAAGGAAAGTAGCAAATCTAGTTGAAGAAGATTAGACAATTCGTGTTGACCTATCCAAGGAGCTTTTAAGCTTCTCGACTTACCTAATGTTAAACAAATATTGTGGTATCTGCTGCCGGGTTACGCAATGACTGATCAGGGCAGTAACTGTTACGTACACAACAAATGGCCACACTCAGCAGCGCTACCTATTCGCTCACTGCTGCGTTGCAGTTTGGTTGGAAGTTAAGTGAGTTAGTTACATGAAGACTAAATGTAAAAGAGGACTAAATGTCAAGGAAGCTTTAAAAAAGCTTTAAACGTTTAAAAGATCTTAGTCTTTCCCATAATTTTTCGAGTGGATTTCCCAGCTATATCTCTACAACGTTCAAAGTTAGATGACGTTATATGTTAATGTAAGCGTTTTATAAAATCATAGAATGTCATTTTGAATTTTTTTCTGTAACATTCATACGCTTTATGCTGCTGATTTCATTACTGTTGTGTACATGTCGGTCTGTACCATCTAACTGAAACACTAGAGGCGAGACACACCAATATTTTATGTATGTACAGTATAACGTTATATGTCAGGGTAGAATGATTCTACCGGTAGAGATCCCGATCGGAGTCTTTGTCGACATAGACTCCGATCAGGATCCTGTTAATGGTTTCCCATTTACAGGTCCTAAATTTCAAGTCAATCCATTGATCTAAAATGAAATGTTGAAAAGTTCTGACTGTCTTTATATATTACGCCGGGACTCCAATCCGGATCTCTACCGGCAGCCTGAGATCCCGATCGGAGTTTCTGTTGACAGACTCCGATCGGGATCTCTCCCGGTAGAATCACCGGAGTCTCTACCTTGACATGTAACATGTATCGTTACTTCAGCCTGGTTTCCATTCCGTATGTCCAGCTGTATCTGCCGCTCACGTGTGTGTTTCGTGTTTTATATGAACCCTGTGCAACTTTGATTTGCGTTTGCTTCGTCATCCCAAAAGAGTCAAAAGAGTAGAGCAGCCAATTTTTCTTAATATAATAGGGGTGTCTTGTAATCCGGATTACTTTTTTGAGTGTGAACGAGGTGACCTCCTTCAATGGTTACCTTTAACAAAAATTGTATAATTCGGTGCTTCTGTGCTATCACGTATTGACCAGCCTAAGAGTAGAGTACATTCTTCTATCAGATATAGGACTTCGGGTTTCCAGTTGGCGTCATTTCTGGTGTATGCGGGTAACGTCACATGCGAAGTAAACACCATTCCGTACCTCTTTGTGCCGTTCCGTGTTTTCCACTAACCCTGCGCAGCTGTGCGTCTGACTCACGCATGGGAAAACATGGCGGCCGCTCCGTTGTTGCTGTTTATGGAAACTTGAACACCCGCACCCTCCCTAAAAATAGCGCTCACCCCCACCAGTTGTACCGTCATGAAAGCTGCATTTCTCCTCCCCTCACCAGGGACAGTCGGGCGACGTTTGTCGGGGTAATGTGACAGAAACGGCGACGAGAAAACGTCGCATGTAGCGGGTCTGCAGCGATCGTCTGACACTTCCTGCACGTTTTCTGTCGTCTGCAGATTTCTGTGTTTTTCCCCGGAATTTGTCGTCTGCTGTGGGAAGGACGGAGTTGAATCAAGCCACGGAGCTCCCGGAGGACTGCTGTACGGATGATCATGACAGTGGAGAGAACTGAGAACGCTGCGGCCGTGGAGCAGCCAAGACAGACCGGGGCCCAGGGGCACGCTTCGCCCGGCCACGGGGTCCAGCAGCCCCGCCAACAGCATCGCGAGGCCACCCCGGCCCGCGAAGAACACCAGCCCCAAACGGCGGCCCATGCCCAGCCAAAACTGCAGACGGTAAACTTTGATGCCTCGCCATCTTTACAACATATTTATTTTCTCCACTAAGCGCTAATCTCTTTAAGGAGGCAAAATTTGTTTCTAAAATTGTTGCTCAGAGTGTCGTAGCTGAGGTGGGAGGGGGGCGAGGTTATGCACTCACATGTCCTCGGTATTGACCTCGAACATACGTATATATATGTGCTTTATATACACAATATACATGTTATATTATTAAGCTATATGTTTTGATACGATGACGTTGGATGTCATTTTATCAACAGAAAGAAAAATTCGACGTTTAAGTGTCCAAGGAAGGTAATGATTTCTCTGAATGGTAGATATTGTGAAAATTTTAATGTGAATTCATCACAACGTCATTTGAAATTGAAACAAACTCAATGGTGTTTAGTGACCTTTTATTAGACACAAGTGCTTGAACCTTGGACAACTTTTGAGGACTCTGCAAACAGACGTTAATCAGTCACTGACTGTAGAAATTACACAACGTGTTACCTAAGTTGAGTGCCCTTCATATGTTTACCAATAACAAAAAATTCAATACCATTTATATTGTTCAGGTTACATACATCTCTGATTGTAGGTTATTCATATTACATAGATGTTATATCATATCATATCATTGCATAGCTGTCAGTTAATACCTGACAATATATATTATGTATTACAGCAATAAGTGTCTAGAGGGGATAAATGTTTGTCAGGAATTTTGAAAATTTGAGTCACATTGTTCAAAATCCATTCATTCCTGGAAGATATGATTCTAATAAAGTTGTTAATGTAAGAATACATTATAAGTATTTATTGCATTGACAATAGCCTTAATTTTCTAATATGCCACAATTGCCCAGTTAGGCACAATCCTAGCACCCTCCTTGACCATTGCAGCTGAATGTCATGCAGGCAGTATCTGTTCAAACTGCAGTTGATTTTATGTGAACAGAATAAAAAGTTGTACATGTATTTCTGATTTCAGAATGAGATGATTCTACAACAGCTTCGAGAGATCACAGGTGTGGAGGATGTCCGAGCTCTGGACCATGCCTACCAGGTACTGTCACTGCTCATTATCTAAACAGGACTCTTCATCAAGATCTCAAGACGTCTTGAGCAGTCAATCACTCTTCGCAAGTCAGATGCCAGCAGATTTAAATTGTCACTCTCTATATTAGGGCAAGGTGCTTCATTTGACCCTAATTACTTCTGATAGGTGGAAGTGTTGGATCATGTATAGGCATGTCATGTAGGTAAAAGTTCAACACCAGTCTAGTTTTAAAAGTTTTAAAGGGAGGGCTGAGTACAGTTTCAGATTGGTATCATTAATCCAAGAATTTATGGTATTTCTAATTTATCTAAATCAAGAAAGGGTGATGCAGGATTTGGTAATGTATCAGAAGTTATCATTCAAATGTATGGCAAGAATTATTGCAATTTTTCCTTGTGTCATTGTATAGCTTTATTTTTTCATGTCCATCTGGGCAAACTTACTTTACCTTCCACATAACCAATGAATCACTATTACCAGGTAAGGTTAAAAATGTAGACCTCTCTAACATTTCTTGGTCTTAGTGGAGTGATTTACTGATTAAAAAATCAAGTACTTGGATGTCAACCTTTCCTTACCCTACAACTTGTGTTTGTTCCCCAGGCTGGTAAAGGTGACCTTGCTGAGGTTGTGTCCATCCTGACCAATCAGAACGTGTCTCTGGTGACCAACCGGAATGGTGAAGTCGTGCAGGTACAAGTTCAGGTATGCATCTTGATTGGTCACTTTTTCCCCGTTAACTATGAATAATTTATGTTTTCATTCTGAATCAGTGAATGGTTGGTATGTTGCTTTGCAAAAAGGAGAGGATTTTATGACTTTTAACTAGGATTTGCCCTTAGAAAATGAGATAAAAGTTTTGACTCCCTAGCAGCTTCCATTTAAACTGCAGTTGTTTGAATATATTACAAACCTCTCATTTCAGTAACTATAGTTTCTACAAATGAGATGTCACAGTGGACCAATTGTCAACCACAGAATGAGAAAGTATGTCATGAAATGGTACTCATCATCAAACACTCGTAGTTACAATGTTTACAAACCAAGTTGATTTTTTTGTACCTCTTCTATCAGACCAGAACATTTTCTGTAAAACCTAGTGTGCATGGCCTTATCTTAGTAATGAAGGAAGGCTTTTGTATCCACAGGTTCGTAATGCACAGCGCCCATCAGGGCAGGCAGGCAGGCCAGATGGCAGGGCCAACACACAGGAACCAGGTAAGGGGACAAGGTTGGGGGATTACTGTAGAAGATGCAGCACAGAACGAGAATGTGATCTATTTTCAGTTAACTAGTTCATGTCCAGGTTTCTTATAAAAGAATCTAACAAAATGAACATTATAGGAGAGTTCCAAAAGCCTCTCAACAAGTCTTGCATTAAAAAAAGTAACCAATGTATGATTTCTGCCACTTAATGCTGGTTTCACTGATATGAAACACCCTTAATTTTTCTTGTGATAACAACATTGCCTGGCTTGTAAAGTCCACTTTAGGTGATAAACATACATTTTATGAAATATTAAAGAAGAAAAGGGAGGTTCAAATGCATTTAGAATTGTGGCCATCCATGATCAAACCTTACAGTTTCCTGGACCTGGGAACATGAACCTGACATTGTTAGTTCATTAGTTGGTCTGTTGCCTGCAGCTGGAGTGATTGACTTAACAGCCGATACAGAAGACAAGGATCAGGAAGACCTACAGCGAGCCATCGCCCTCAGTCTACAGGAGGCACAGACAGCCAACACTGCCAACAGGTATGTTTGTCTGCTTCAAATTTCTTACATGCAATGTTTTGTCAAATGTCACATAACTCCTCCCCTTACAGTTCTACCCAGCCTGGCTCTAAAATATGCAGACAAAAACAATATTTACACATATATAATTATATAATTGCATAAAAGTGGGTTATTTGGGGTCATATACTTTATAATTAGTTGACCCACAAAACCCTTGGTTCAGGATAAAGTTGCAAAGTCAACACAGAGTCATTCGATTCAATGCCAAGATTAGAGCACTTGACACTACATGCACATGTCCTATACAGAAACTATCAAAGTATGGGCTAAAACAAAATGTAATGTTTTCTCTAGTCCTCCCTGCTAGCTAAGGTTAAGTCCATAAGAGTGGATGCTATCTAGTTATGGTATCAAAAAGCACCACCACACAGCCTTGAGATTGGGAGCTTTATGAATCGAGCCATTTAAACTGCAGATAATGTAGATAGGACCAGATGGAGGGATCTGTTTCACTCAGGGTCTTGGCAGAAACATATGAGAGATGGCATCCAGCTGCTTCAGTTTGTCATGACACATCTATTTATGACATGACCTTGACACACATGATATGATATTCTGTACATTCAGTGGTAAGTTTTTTTTTACTGTAGCAGAACAATATCGTAGTCCAGGCTCCTGATATATATCATGTCAGATATTAACTCATGGGCAGGGGTAATATGCAGGACTGTGGTGTGAAAAGTCATTTCATGTAATTATTAGATATAATAGCCAGCTGCCATCATGTGCCTGTGAAGCTATAAGAGGATGATAAGGGATGGACCATGATGTGTTGTGGGTGGAAGTAGTTCAGTATGAGTGAGAAACAGTATTTCCACTTGTGAATGCAGAAAGACACAAACAAAACAGTTCATAGCAACATTTCCACACACCACCACCATGACCCTACCCAATCCATCTCTAATGGTGAAATGTAACTAATGATCATTACCTATGGTTGGTTTATGACCTAGACCCCAGGGGGAGTGCAGGCCCAAGAGGAGAAAAAGCAGTGTGTCGTGGGACAACGTGCAGGAGACTCCTCGAGAACCAGGCTGGCCCGTCGGGCTGAAGAACGTGGGCAACACCTGCTGGTTCAGCGCTGTCATCCAGGTCAGCACAGGCAGCCAGATTTCCGTAGTTCTAGTCATTTTCCATAATGAGATACTTTTAAAGAAATACATGGTGCACATGCAAAAATGATTCAACTACATAGTACAGGCACAACAACAAAACTGATACATGAACTGGAACAGAAATAATAGAGATACGGTAATAACAGAGGGGTGTATTTTAGCTATGAGTTGAAGCTATAGTTGTCAGGTTTATGGACCTTTGAGATACATTTCACCATGTTGCTCAAACTTAAAACACAGACATGATGTACTATGCATTCATCCTTTGTTTTAATATTGAAATAATGGAGTCAAGTTTTAACATTATTGCTTCCTGTTTTTGTGTCCTAGTCTTTGTTTCACCTGCCTGTGTTCAGAGACTTAGTCCTGGGCTTCCGCTTTTTCCCCAAGGACTGGCCAGCCAACAGCAGGGTAAGTACAAATCTGTAATTCAAGATAAAACATCTACTTCATCACTTTACTGTCACCACTAGATATCGACATTTCATCACAAAGAATGTCAAACAGAAATTTTCTCAGGAAGGATCATATTACCACTAAAGAGTATTGCACAAGGAAGTTAACAGATAAGAAAGGGCTTGAAGAACAGAAGTGCTGATGTAACAATCTTTGCACAAATACTCATGATGAGAGGCCTGGTCTATCTTTCCCCCTAGCCATGGCAACATCATGAATGAATGAATGAAGACCTTTATTGTACTGTGTCTCAACAGGCTAAATATACATCATTAAGATGCACAGAAAATGATGAAATATTAAATATTTGTAAAATAAAGCTATCAGTTTCTGTGCTGTTCTATATCAAAAAACAAGAAGTAATCTTTGACTGTTCTGTTGACTTCTGTTTCCTGTTTGTAGGAGAGCCTGGTGCTGCACTTCATGCAGGAGCTGCGCTGTCTGTTTGCCCGTATGCAGGGCTCCAACAGGAAGTACATCGACCCCACCTGTGTGGTGAAGAGCCTACGGGAACTCATTCCCTTCAGGGCAGGGGAGACACAGCAGGTAGGGTTATGTACTGTTCCAGAGCTCCAAATACTTTTTTCTGCATACTTGCACAGGTGCAGGTAACATTGAAAATTACCTGTACCAGACAAGTTTTACCTGTACCACTCAAAATTTAGAAAGTATGGATCATGTTAAAAACTGTTCAGAAACCATTGCCATGATTTCTTTCATACTACATAGGTGGTTACAATGAATGCAGCAAATAAAAACCCAAATGTATATATAAACCCAGTACATGGACCATTGCAGGTAGACATCAGAAATACGTGCACAGCTCCAATTTTACCGGCACTAATCTGCATATGCAGGTGGTATTTCGAGCCCTGTGTACTCATATATATATATACTCTCCTATTGAATATTTTCAATAGCATTCTTTGTAAATTGGTTAGTTTACTACTATATTATTACACATATAAAGCTAAAATGTCATGATGGTAGTAGTAGTAGTAGTAAGCCTTTATTTAAACTCGAAAGCTTGTTCGGTACAACATAAGACCGCTTTTCAACAAGGTCGAGGGTGAGGGCGGGGTCACGGATTACAAACAAACAAAAAGTTATAATCAAATAAATAGTAAATCATCAGTCCATTTTCAGTCCAAGTGCCTTATCACATTCCTAAAAGTTCCCAATGACTGGGCCGATCGTACA
Source organism: Branchiostoma floridae x Branchiostoma japonicum (assembly GCA_013266295.2). Lineage (NCBI taxonomy): Eukaryota > Metazoa > Chordata > Leptocardii > Amphioxiformes > Branchiostomatidae > Branchiostoma > Branchiostoma floridae x Branchiostoma japonicum. The sequence goes on from CM023840.1 coordinate 16,182,004, forward strand.
TGTGGTGGTAAGGAGTTCCACACAGTCGCCCCCGAGTACCTCAGTGACCACCTATACACCTCCAGTTGGGGCCTCGGTATGATAAGGTTGTCCGATGTGCTCTGCCTGGTGGATCTGGTGGCTTCATCTCTGTACCGGATGAAAACCCCTCGCATATGTGGAGGTAAAGAGTTGTCCAAGCCCCTATACACCAGCATGGCTTTGTGTTGCCGATGTATGGTTTTCACAGACTTCCACCCGAGAAGAGAAAGGACATCCTGTGATGGTGTTCTATACGGGGCTTTTAAGATCAATTTGCCCACTCGGTTCTGCATTCTTTGCATCTTATCATATTGTACAGAAATGGCTCCATCCCAGACAGTACAGGCATAGGTTAAATGCGGTAAAAATATGGTGTTATATAAGGTGACCAGTGCAGATTGTGTAACAAAAGGTTGGACCTGACGCATTGTTCCAAGCGCGCGCTTCAGTTTAGACAAAACATGAATAACATGAAAATCCCATTTCAGTTCGCTATCTATAATGACTCCAAGGTATTTAAAAACGGGGACTACATCAAGGGGGTTTCCATTCATTAATACTTGTAACTGGTCTTTTCCATTCATTAATACTTGTAACTGGTGATAGCAATGAGAATGATTATTTTACTTCCGTGTGTGTGTACAGGATGTGAGTGAGTTCACCCATAAGTTGTTGGACCTGTTGGAGGAAGCCTTCATCATCGTGCAGCGCAGACAGAGCACACAGCCCGGCAGCTCGGCCAGCGCCAACAGTTCTGAGAACAGAGGTGACAAGAAGAGTAACCCCATGTTGGACCTGTTCTATGGTCGGATCCAGGCAGAAGGCATGCATGCTGGTAAGTCTGTAACTAGTGGTGTTTCATTGGACTTTGTGAACCATTTCTCTTGTAAACTCTATGTCATGTTATTGAGAATTTCAGGTATTGTGACCCATTGAAGTTATTGGATGAGTGTAGCAGAGGCTTTTAATTGAGAAAGATCAATGTGTAGTGTTCATTTTCTAAGAGGTTGGTTTGGTATAAGTTGACAAAAATATGTTGAAAGCCATGTTATACAAACAAAACCCTATTCAGAACATTTTAGAGTAGGGATGATATTTAGTGCATACAACTATGATTTGTATCTGTAGCAGTGGGCCACACAAGTAGACTACATAGATTGATCAAGATCCTCCTGTTATATTGGAAGGTAGAAAACAGTTTCCAGCTGACTTTTAAGTTTGGATAGCCCCTATTCACACATACAGCCAGCGCAGATAGTTAGATGTGGTGATGTTGCAGGTAAGATGTTCACCAACCAGCAGACAGTGGGACAGTACACGCTGCAGGTGAACGGCTTCAAGGACCTGCACGAGAGTCTAGAGGGCGCCACTGCACAGGGTGAGATCGAGACGGGCCATGAGGAGGGGTCCACCAAGTCTGGACAGGAGGTAGGAATGGTTGTCTTATTGGTTGTTGTAAGAGTTGTCAAATACCTTATTTTTTTGTCAGGCATTGCCCTTGCCCTTGAAAGGTATCACCAAGATTCATTCTTAATACAACCAACAAACACAGGTGATATGCTTTACCAGTGTATTATATTTATTGATTAAAAAAAATGACTTAAAACTATGGTAGAGACTAGTAGATGCTTTTTGCTTTGTAGATCAGTTTTCTACTCTCTATTCCCAGACTCAGACATTCTGTCTTGTCCCGTTTTCATCATCTTCTGCCAGTTCCTTTCACTTCTTACTAATCTCTTCTGTTCATCTACCTTGTTTTCATTCTTTCATTCCTTTATTCTGTCGCTGTTTAGTCGAGTTCCGGCAACTGTTGGCAAGAGGTACAGTAAGCTGCCTTCCTCCATGGAAATGTTTCTAATACTCAATTAATTACTAGTATTGCAACAATAGGAAGACTCACTGACAATGTTTTATAGTCAGATATGTACCCAGTTTTAAAAGACATACAGAACTTAAATTATATAGCCAGTAACAATTCAAAATGTAAGGATTTCAACATGGCATTCATGAAAAATAACTTTCCAAAGTTAGAGTAAGTACCATTATTACTGGTAGCTGTTTTCATACAAATATTGATGTTATAAAGTATGCTCAATCTCTATATTCTATATGTAAAAATTTGCCAGACTTACATGTAGTATATGTATAATCTTTCTGCAAAGTGATATTTGTCTGTATGTGAAGTATAATACCGATATATATCTTGAATTGTTATTGTTAAAAATGTAAACAAGGCCTGTCATCAGTTGAACACAATTTCCTGTCTCCTTCCATTTATCTGCACCATCATAGCAGCACATACAGGAGCCATAACATAAAACCCTTTATTCGCCCCTAATATATTTCATGTCCTCCTGGCTTCTTGCCAGGTAACACAGGGCTAGGCCATGTCTGTCTCAGTGACATGTTTCACACTGACGTCATGGGAGGGGTGTAGAATTGAGATTTCGAAACACAGTATTCTGTTGGTGTGAAAGAGCTAATTCAACATTCATTTCTATGACAAAGCAAGTAGCAATGATGTAAAATGCAATATTACCTTAAATGTGTCAAAGTTGCATTATAAAAACCCTAATAAAAATACAAGCAGATAAGATGAAAGCTCACATCTTGTGAAAACATCCAACTGAGTTGAAATTGCTTTATAACATGAATGTAAATGTAAAAGACAATTTTGGTGATTCATATTTTGTGAAAATTAAGATAACTTACAGCTACTGTCACTTGCATAGTGTGTTATGTGTCCCTTCCTTATGTTGTACCTTTCAGTGTTATGGAGTCTTCTTTCTTTGCTGCATGCACAGCTTGTAAAGGCCTCCATGTACAATACAAATGGCACTTACATTATATTTCTATGTAAAACAGATAGATGGGAGGGATGGGTATGCGGCCTTAAGGATTATAAAAGCCTGGGGCTTCAGGTCTTTGGAGAAAAATTGTGGGACATGTGCCAAGATACAGTGAAACATGATTCGTAGATGCAGTTGATAGACTACTCAGATAATATACATCTATACATGGTAAAGATGGATGTGTTTTAGTCCAGTTCAATCAAAATATGGCTGTATATGCACTGCACTGCATTCTGAGAAATCATTGAAGAAGAATACAAAAATCATCTATGTGAACAACATGTATGGGCATAGCTTTTTCCAAAACTCCCAATCTGTCTAATCACTGTGTTTTCTTGCAGCATTGGTTTACACATCTACCACCCGTGCTGACCTTCGAACTGTCCAGATTTGAGTTCAATCAAAAGTTAGGCAAAGCAGAAAAGATTCACCACAAGTTGGAATTTCCCAAGTTTCTGTACATGGATAGGTAAGAGTCATGATCTTTGCTTTCTCTCAGCTTGAAATGAAAAGGATGTTCTGAGACTCATATTGTACCATGCTTTTCAACTTAAAACAAAGGAACACACTATGTCTTGAAAGCTGGATGAATTTCTTGCAGTAAAAAATTGATTTGTAAGTTCAAGTTGTGTTTCAGATATCTTGTAAAAAATAAGGAGCTGACAAGACTGAAGAGAGAAGAAATGAAAAGTATGAAGGAAGAAATGGATACACTACAAGCCAAATTGGACAGGTATGATACCAGTATTCTCCACCAGTCTTAAAGTCTGTCAAGTATCCCAGTCCTGTAGATTTATTTATCTTACTTGTCCTATAGATTCTTGATGCAGATTCAACAGGATGTTTTGTAAAATCAGTCAGAATATCATTTAGCTACACCTAGAAACAATTTAGACTGTTCAATAGATATGCCAAATATAAACAGAACACGTTGTCTTACTGGCCACTATTTTTTAGCAAAGGCCTTAGTAATCCTCCTTGTATGGCTGGATGTTTGGTGATGATACGCCATGTTACATGTACATGGCTGCAGTAGTGGTACATATAATAGTTGGATGTTGAGGAGATGTGAAAAGAAACTTGACTGATTTTTCTCTCAGTTTCCTGAACTACGGGTCTGGCTACAAACGCCTCCCTCTACCTGACATCCTGAAGTACACGCTGGAGTTTGCTGAGAAGAGCACAGTTCAGGTGACAGAAGGCCAAGTTCAGAGGACCAACGGCAATGGAAGCAGTCAGGCAGCTAACGGGAACGGCCTTAATGGGTAAACAGGAACATGTTATAGTTGTTGTTAAAATTGCATTATGTATAATATATTCTTGGCCACCCAGGGAAGTGTATTTTCACTAGGTGGCGCATCTTAAAGGAAATCAGTTTTTCAGGATTAATTAGTTAACAATTAATTCTATATTTTTTCCTTTGTTGTGACAGAATGTAAACTCAAGGTTTGGGGTGATGCTTTACACATGCATATTTAGCTGTAAAGCTGTAGCCCTTATTTGAAGACATGGTAGCAAGTTCTGTAGTGTTCCCAATGGATCTTTCAGTATAATTGTATTTAATTTGATTTGATTTTTTAAAGCAGTGAGAAGAAGGACGAAGAGGATGGAAGTTCCGATGACTTTGAGGTGATCTCAGCAGTCCACTCAGCAGATACCTTGGCCTGCTTGTCCAGGAAGATGTTAGATGCCGTGGCAACCAAGAAAGCTGCGCCTGTCCCCTCGTCTGAGGACATGGCCATCCCCAGTAAAGTTCACATTCCCTGTCCACACCACGTCACTAAGGAGGTGAGTTTACGGCACAGTTACGTTCGTCATAGGTCGTTGTATAATTTTGATGTCATAGATTTTTTAAGCAGGCTTGACAGAAACAACCGTGGACAAAGATCAAAGACAGCCTTTTCTTTAACAAGACAACAGAATTTTGTATGATACATGCACGACTCTCCCAAAAATGCCCCGAGTTTGCGATTGTACGATGATTGTTTGACAATGTGACCAGGCCCTTACCTGTCATCTTCACTTTGGATGCTGGCACACAAATTCATGACACAAGTAGGTTTTTTACTGAGATCAGGACCCTATCTGTACCCACTTTAATATCTTCAGTTGTATTTCAAGAAAACTTCCCATCTTCCCCTGCTGCAGGAACTGGCTGTCCTGCAGACCTGCTTACGACGTTGGAGACATGAAGCAGAGAAAGAAGTTAAAGGTGGGGAAATGTTACAACTGTGGTCCAGTAAATCAAACTACACCTAAACAAACCTCTAGAATTCCTCCTGATTTTTCCTGGGAGCAGCTATATTAGTAATTCTTGTGTGCAAGGGTTGATATACTATCATATTTTATTCATTGACACCCTTGTTCAAATTCTTTGTTTTCATGTTGTTTTGCTTTCTCTTGCAGGATTGCAAGATAGAATTTTGTACTTACAGGCCAAGATTGAAAACTTGTATGAAGATAATTCATTAAAACAGGTACGCTTTAACACATTGCCATACTTCGTGTAATTTTGTTAACAATATTTAGAAATCCATGGTGTCAATCGTAGGTGCATTTAGTCATCTCGTACAACTGTCTTCCATTATTTGTCATTCCACTAATTACCTCACATTATTCTTAAAAGAACTTGTACCCTTATGAAGGCTACAAATTGTTGTACTTCCATTTTTGTCTTTGCCAACAGGTGCCTTACCAGTTACATGCAGTACTCGTCCATGAGGGGCAGGCGTCTGCAGGCCACTACTGGGCGTACGTGCGTGACCACACGCAGAATCGCTGGCTGAAGTTCAATGATGTCACAGTCACGGGAATGTCGTGGGGGGAACTACTGAGAGAGTCAGAGGGGGGGTACCACCATGCCAGTGCCTACTGCCTTATGTACATAGATATCACCAGGAAAGATCTGGTGGAGGGTAAGTTGTATGTGGTCAGTTGTCTGTGTATTATTGTGTACAACTGCAAGGTTGTCTACTGCTCATGTACTACAAAGCAAACAAGGCAATCAGAGATAGCAGATTTCACTCCCTTATCCATACTGCTTTGCAACTCTTTCACTCCTACAGACAGCACTGATGATGTATGGCAATGCTGCACGGTCTTGAGAATTGTGGAAACACACACACACACACACACTCACACACATGTACACATAGGTAGGCAGACAGACAGACAAACACACACACAGACAAGCCAAGAACTTTGCTCCACTGGGGTCAAGTAATGAAACATTACACTTCCATTGTCCTCAGTTAAACTGCAGTGGAGCCAGTATGATGAGCTGAAGTTGATGGTTCTTGCGGAAAACGAGAGATTCATTTCTCAGCAGCGTGACCTCGAGAGCAAACAGAGAAGAACGATGGTCGCTAGGGAAGAGGACCCACCCGCCAACCATGGCAGGGGACAGGACACTACTTCAGAAAGCTCCTCTGGGGAAGTCAGTGACCAACCGATACAAGGTATGGGCTTACATGTGAATATTTTCATAATTGTTAAAGTAAATTGATGCAAGTAGTTTGGTGGTCTGTAAAACTGTGGTCTATTTTTCTACAATGTACTCTGTTGATAAATGAACTGGACAATGGCCCACAGCCTCCTGTCTTAAGCATAACTAGCCCTTCTAGTAGTACATGGTTTGAAACGTTCCTGTTTCCACACAGGGCAGGAGCCCCGTGCTGAGGTCCAGCGCAAACAGCCTCCCCAGGTCAAACCCAAACCTGTCAGTATGGAGATCCAACAGGGAGTCCGACTGGGGAGGACCTCACAGCAGGTAACGCTAGAGGAGAGGGTTGGTCTCAAGGTTCTACATGTTTTAAATGGTGATTACAATGTAACTATGTACATAACTGTTGAAAGAAAAAGGTGTTGAAAGGTTATAACACAGAGATTGTGTATGGTGTAATTCTATCAATGATAGTGCCTGTACCCTCCTTATGTATTAAACTCTCTGGTATGATCTACTTCTTCATAATGAATATTCTAAGCTCAATATAATTCTACTGTTGTTCCTATGTTCCCAGTCCACCCCCTTGGACCACAGTGGGCATGTCCTCCAGGCCACGTTGAAGACGATCCTGGAAGTTTCCAACATCCAGGAACAACAGGGACCCGAGAAAGCCTTGATTAAGGTCAACATTTTGAGGCCAAACCAATTAATTTGTTCGTTCTTGAATTATGAAAGTAATAATGATGCTGAACTGCAAGATTAATGTGAAAAGGTTTAAGGATAAAGTATATACCAAGCTAGATACTTACAGTTTCAGGAGTGAATATACATGTAGTCAGATGCAAATTTTTCTTTCAGTCTTTTATTTATTTATTTATTGATTGATCTTGGGCACATATAGGTAGTCCTCTCAGCCAAAAAGGGCTGACTTCCAAGAAAGCCCTATACAAGTATTTTCATCTTGTCCCCTTGCTTAATTTTGACTAAGCCATTTTTCCCCAAAGAAGGCAATAGGACCAACTATAGATTCAGTGAGTGTACATTATTTTGTTTTGAACATAAAAATTTTTAAAGACTTGACCATATCTTCTTAAAATGTGTTTCCCAGGCAGTGAACATCGAGTACCACCGTCTGCGCAGCCTGGTAGAGAAGGGCATCAGCAGACAGTACGACCCCCGGCTGGAACACTGTGTGGTGTACCTCATTCTGAACGGGGCAGCCAGAGTCATCGTGGAGAGGACACTGGTGGAGCAGTTTGCAGACAGGGGTCTGTCAGGGGACTCCAAGTAAGTCTCTTAGTGTACTGAAGACATGAGATAAAATATTACCACTCAGGTATACACTACGTAAGTCATATCCAAAGAGTACTTATTAACTGAGCAAGAAGCTCAGTTCACAGCACCTGGACTATTGTCATGACGTGACCTGTGGATTAATGCAATTGCCTATTCAACAAGTAGAGAATTCAGTCGGGGAGTAGTTGTGGTCGGGATTTCTTTCACTAGCCACTTCTACCCTCAGACTGAAACCTCTGCTTGGAGAGCAGCAGCTGCTGGCTATGATGAGAGTACAGCTATAGGTCAGCTTAACTAGTACACCTGTCCATGATTTTACCATGACATTAACCATCTGTATTCTTCACAAACCATGCAATATACGAATGGAGGTTACCCAAAAGGTATGCTTGAAAATGTGTTGAGTCAAATCCCTTGTAGACAAACAAGAATAAGTCAAATGTGATAATCCTGCTGCAAAGATATACTTTTGACTTCATCTCAACTATCTATTTTACCTTTGACCATGTCCATGATGAATGCCTTTGTTGCCAAAAATTGTGCAAATCTATTTGGTCATTTGATGTCTTGCTAGTCATTGATTTGTACATAATTGTATAATATATTTTGGTGGTGGGATGAACCATTTTGCCCCTCATTTGTTTGCAGGTCTATTGAGATTATGAAGGTGGCTCAGTCCAAGCTGAAAATCATGCAGTTGAGTGAGGAGAACCTAAAGGCGTACGAGGTACATGTAGTAGAAAGTCTGTTTGTTAATTGTATTTGCCTGTTTCCTGTTAGGTTTCTTTGCTTGCTTGTTTCCTTTTGTCCATCAATACTGTTGATGTTACCAACAGGTCTAGGCCTTTATGAAGAGCATGCTTTATTAGGGGCATCCTTGGGGCCTCTGATCAGGACTTTAAATGTCTCCTCCGTGTTCATACTCAGCCAGGTTATACAATTTTTCTTTTGCAGAAATGGCATGCTGACTATGGACTTTTCCAGAAAACAGTGATGTTTTTGTTACGTGGTATAGAGTTCTTCCATCAAGAGAGGTGAGTGTCCATGTGTCAATTTTAAAGCGTTTAAAGCACTTATGACATCTTTTCTCATTTTTGAATAGTTCTCAATTTTTGTGAGCCCTTCAGATCATAGAAAAGAACCAGCTTTTTAGGTCATCCTTAGGTCACATTTATTCAATTTGTTCTCAGAAATGATGGTAAATTGGAGTCTGAGGGGGAAGTCTGCACAGTTTCAGGCAGTGAATAGAGTCAGATTCTTCCCAGCCCTCTTCTTCCATCTTGTTGTTTGCACTTTGCATCTTGTTCGTATTCATTTAAATAAAGGTCCAAGAACTCAAGGACATAATTTTGTGTCAAATTTGTATGGCTGAAGTCCCCTACACTAGTTTATTCCCAGCCATATCTGACAGGATGATGTTGTTTCCCTGCCAGGTTCCCGGAGGCCCTGACGTACCTGGTCCATGCCTGGACATACAACCGGCAGCTACTGGGGGAGGGGAAGAACTACATCATGGCAGCTGACTCATCACTCATCACTCACTACAGGACACAGTGCCTTAAGGTATCTTTCTCTACATACCTGGTTCTGCAAACAATTCCAAAGAAAAGGGATCCTGCTAATTATGCCACAATGAAGCCACAACTCTCAGAGATATAACAGCCCTTGCCTAAGAAACAAGGCATTAAATCTTCATCTTCTTAAGATCCAGTATTCCAGAGGCTCAGAAAAGAACTTACATTGTTATATTTCTGGGATTTTTGTTATTTTGTAGAGTTTGTGCTTAAGTCCATGTTTTCTCCCCCAGTCCCTTAGTGAGCAGGCGTGCAGCCTGTTTGAGAGTGGAGACACAGAGAATGTGGATGAAGGGCTGCAGCTGATGGTGGAGCTGGTGGTGCCGTGCATGGCCCTGCTGCAGGAGCTGGGGGGCACCGACAGCGACCAGGCCATCGCAGAGGAGATCCGCAGTAACTGGTGCGACTACCTGGGACAGGACCTACCTGGTGAGTTACAGAGATCTTCTCAATCTGAACCTCACACCAGCTGTGCTCATGGATTAGGTAAATACAAGCAAAAATAAAGATTGATACATTATGGCCAGTGCTCATGACAATATACCCCAACACTGTGTAGCTGGTTGTCAAATGTGCTCAAGGTATGACTGTCATGTGACATCCTGACAGGGACTCCAAACCCTATACAGGTAACATACATGGATGGGTACGTTGGGACCTTAAGCCTGCTGAAACTTGTAGACATTCCCTTATTTTCTTCTGACTTCATTTTGTATTGATAACACTGAAACCTGTAGTCATGGCTCCTGTATCTTCTCTGCCCAGACTGGTGCCAGGAGAAGCTGCAGGATTTCCTGCCGCAGCTGTTGGACTGTTCGGGGGACCTGCAGCAGCTACGGGCTCCACCTGCAGTCTGGCCGTCGCAGCACCTGGCTGAGTGGTTCAGTACTGTCATGCAGGCAGTAGTGCAGGCTGAACCAGACACTGTGGACTGAGGGAGGCTGGTCTAGGCCACAGTGATTTATTTCATTGGTTCTTGGACTGTTCAATGGGAAAGATTAAGAATTGGACAACATGAAAACAGAATGCTGGGTGGACAGGCAAACATACAAGTATACAGGCCAGTAAGACCTGTCTCTGTGCAAAATGTCCCATTGTAGTTTTTATACAGAGTACAAGTTGTAGGCATAAAAAATCCACCATAGAGATAGGTATCATGCTGGGCATTATCCATGCAATTTACTGTAAGACAGGGTATTCTGTAGTGCAAGGAAAGATATATTTGATTACCTATATGTGCCTTGTTCCCTACAAGATTAATGTGCAGGACTAAAACTGTAAGGCGGTAACTTTTACCAGGTAAGCATCATTAAGATTCCTTTGAAGGCAGGCTGGAAACATTACCATAGACAGTGATGATTGCACTGACATGTCTGTGTGTCAAAGGATAGAAATCAAAACCTGTGGCAATTCTGGGAAAGCGTTGTAATATTCAACAACAACAGATAGAGTGGTGTGTCTATTGGGTGCCAGCAGGCAAAAAATGACAAGAATTCCATGACTTTGTACAGAACAACCTGTTATGTTTATGTTTTTTCTAAGTAAGTGTAATCATTACATTTTAGTTTGATTGCCCTGTTATAAGTGGTATCATCTTTTTAATCAGAAGACAGTTTTGTTATGATTTCAAGTCTGCCAGTGATTATCATCATTAATGTACAAAAATGCAACAAAATTTCCAAGAAATTCACTAGTTTATACTCAATTTGCTCCTGTGGATACACAAAATGTTATGATCAGTAGTCTCCTTATATTACTTGGCAACTTTATGAACCATGTGATCAGTCTCTTGTATCCCAATTTTACTGTCCTGCAGTTACATATCAGTAAAGGGGGTAAAGGCATTTCTCTTGCTTGTATAACATCACTTGCCTTTCATCTTCCAAAGGTAAAAAGTCTTCCACAAGAGAGAATCTTTAATTTGTGAAAAGAGCTGTATTGTCTTTATCAAAGTATAGCAAAACAGAGCTTTGCTCATTGTAAATGTATAGGACTTGTTGTTGATTTTATATTAAAGGTAATGGTAAGTTTAATTCGGGGTCATTAGGGATGGTGCCATCATCTCATCTGAAGAAGGGAAGAGCTTACATTTTGAATCAGCAGAAAACCTTTGAAATAACGTATAGTATGGTTGTGTCAAAATGTTGCTGTAAACTTCAGTCAGACCATGCAATTTTTCTTTTGTCATGCTGCATTTATGTAAACTTTGTGAGGTCTTTATTATATGTCATTCTTCTGATGCTACCTTTTTTCAATGTCTGGTTCTTTCCTTCTTCCTCAAATATCCTTATTACAGTGAGAACTCCCTTCAGGTTAAGTTTGACATAATTCTTTAGGAATGAGCCATAGTCTGTATTTAGTTACTAGTATTTACCAGCTTTTATTATTGAATAATGTTGGTTGTACTTTTGTTATTTATTTTGAGTTTTATAGTCCTATCTGTACAGATAAGTTGCCAGTAAGGCACTACTGAACTTTGAGAAATAAAACAGTTGTTACGCTTCTTGTTCATTTGAAGCTTATCATTTGCTCTGTCTACGTCATTACCATATGAATAAAAACCAAGCAGATGTCGGACGTATGAGATCGTATGATATGGCAGTCCCCAAGCAAGTCTCCAAAAAATTCTGGGCCATTGTACTTTATAGCTGAAACATTTCACCTACGTGTACCTCTAGCTGTCATCTACCGACCTAACTTCCAGTGACCTCTGATCGATCATCAACAAGCAGCGTGCTGACCACGTGGACAGGACAAAGTTCGCGTGTTCAGAAACTCACGTGGACTTAGCGTGGTCTACACGCCTTTCAAGTTTATAAAGAGTACGTGTTTGTTTAACTAACGTTAACCTTTAAATTGCAGAGTTGCCCCCAAAGCTTAATTGTTAAACGATTTTTCTTTAGCCAAGAAAGAGGATTGTCAGATGATGTGAGTGACTTACGGGGTTGAGGAAGGAGTTGTCCATGAAAACTAGTGTTAGAAATTCTGGACTGACAGATTTGCTGCAAAGTTTTTCAGTTGCAGTGAATGATGTAAAGTAACAGGCAGGAAAATGCCATGGTTTGTGCGAAAATTGGAATAATCAGCAATGAGAGGATGATACAGTAAAAAATACTAAAATTTCCAGATACTAAGTATTAGTAGTAAGTTTGTTTGTCTTGAAGGACTCAAATCTGCCTGCGGACCGCTTAATATAACTTGTCATTGAGATTATGCGGGGGAATATAGCCTGGGTGCCATCCCGAAATGGCGAGTGTGAAGGAGGCCCGTAACAAAGCGGATGGCACCCAGGCTAGCGGGGGAAAGAAAAAGCCAATGCAAAGAATAAAAAAGTGAACAAACTGTTGACATACTAGCATAAAAGTTCATCTGAGTTGGTAAAATACATAATGAAAATTAAACTGTTCTCCAACTCAAAAGAATTAACTGTTGGCATGATAAAGAAGAAGAGAGATAACCAGAACGGGATGGCATTTCGTCTCCCTGGGGTCATCTTCACCACATGTTACTTACACCCCATCCTGTCTCTTTCTGTCTCTGGTCCAAGATATCGACGCTAGAAATGTCCCAATGGGGCTAGCCTGGGTGCCAGACTGTTGAGGGCCAATATACAGGCTAGCTCCTCGGCTCCAGGGTCAACATGTCCCCAAGGAATTTTTTCTACAGACCCCCTCAGTGAGACCCTGCTTCTCGGGGTCTAACTGGGGGCTGGCGTGTGTATTGACCCTGAGAACAGTCTGGCACCCAGCCTACAAAGAGGCTTGCCCTGCGTGACTGAAGCCGAGATTGAGACGGCTGTGCGGGTGACGCAATCTTGTTTTCGCAAGGGGCGGATTTAGCCGGTTGTTGACCGCTGCGGAGTTTGCGCTGAGTTCAGCGCTTCCACGTAGGTCAGGCTGACTCAGTACATATCGCCGAGTTAAACATTAGCGCCCTTGGATGCTGCGATTGCATGGACACAAGGTTATCCAAAGCTCACCTAGGCACAACTAGGCCAACCTAGCCACAGCTAGATTCAAGTAGATTTTACGGAACGGATCAAGGTAGGACACTCACCGTGCGGCACTACACCGGATCGCTCACCTTACACTGTGTGTGTTCGGGATTCCTCTCGCTGGGAACCGTTCCTTTGTATCGGAGCATAGTGCAATCTGATTACATCAGCGAGTTGAGGTAAGTTGAAGCTCAGGGCAGTTCGCACCACTACCGTAGTATCGTGGTATCCTATACGTGATCGCACAATTCTGATGCTCAGTGGCGACTAGGCCCAGCGCAGGTCAAAGAGTCCAGAGCGCATTCCTATTTTCCTACCGGTATTGAGGACGCCATAATCAAGCAATATACGGAAGGTCATAGGACAACCATCGGCTCAGGCCATCGACTCAACAGGTGGTCTTCCAGTACAGTGTGATAGAGAATAATCTGTTCGTTAGTCTGACATCATGCATTATGGATCTATTCAGCATTGCATGAGCTATTGTTGGGCAACAAAAATGGTAGCCACACAATCAGTACATCAGTTTTTAATTGTGTTTTATTGTCAACCATTACTAATGAACCCAATCTATGAGAAATTAGAACTTTATCAATATTAAATGTGGCAGTTTCATGTTGGGGCGCCGATGCTTCTATCATTCCAGAGAAAAACTGCTTGGCATGGCCTTGGTTTGTACAATCAAGAACGTTCAATCCTGGACACGTACTGGGCTGAATTATTAACTAACTTGCGATCCCGAGGTCAGGAGATGTATTTGCACAGGGGCAAAACATTCGGTGGTTTCCCATTATAAACAGGCAGTCCGCCATAGTAGGGATGTAGAAATACATTCTAGACGCTTACTGACTGTATAACACTAGTACCGTAAGGGATAACATGGTGGTGCGATCTATGGTACTAGTATTTTGTTGGAAACACTTAATGTACCGTTTATTTCTCAATTCATGGTTTTTGTTTAATCTAGAAGCAGATCTTGGAAGGGAAAGTCGTAATCGTTTCTGACTACCCCGTTATCTGACATGTTGCCCTCAGAAAAACGGGGACGACACAGAAAAAGATGCGACTTTCCTCCCCCGGGTGAAGATCTGGTGGAGATAAGCTTTGGCACCAATGAAAAAAGCCGTGTTCACTAAATTCCAAAAACTAAAGAGATGTGTATGTCTTTCATACAGCCAGCTGGTGTTCAAACAAAACGGCGACATCATGCCACGGCTATCGCCCAGACGTGTGGTGACCGGCATGGCTCTCCTGATCGTCGCGTCTCTCGGAGTATCGCTGCTGTCTGGGGACGACTCCCAGGGGGCGCAGGTGTACGCAGCAAAACGGTCACATCCACGGGCTAGAGCTATGGACGTGATGAGAGGAAGAGAACAGGGGCACGTCATACAGAAAGGGAAAGCGCCAAAACAGCCAGAACCCCCGGCGGCAGACAGAAAACTTAATGCCGTCGTACCTAAAAGAGAGGACGAAGAAAAGCAGAAGTCTCAAGACCAGATCCCCAACATCGTTCACTTCTTCTGGTTAACGAATCAGGAGTTCAGATTCCACCACTTACTCAGCGTGCTGAGTGCGCACAAGCTGTTAGAAGCGGAGAAAATCATGTTCCACACCGCGGCTAAGCCGAAGGGGAGATGGTGGAAAGAAGCGGAGGCTGTCCCCACGCTCAGCCTGGTTCCGTGGGGCTCCGATGTCCCGGAGAAAGTGTCTCGGCAGATGGAACTTCGTGCCCGCCTAGAGGCGCTCATGCAGCACGGTGGGATGTACCTCGGTACAGACACCATCGCCCTCCGCCCGTTCGGCGAGCTGCGTCGTCTGGACTGCGTGATGGGAAGAACAGGCGACGGTCTGAGCGACCAAGTCCTGCTGGCTAGCCAAGACGCCAGTTTCTTGAAGACGTGGTACAAGACGCTCTTGCAGGGAAAGTTCAAGGAGGCGATCGAGGTGGCGGCGAACCAGCCGGACCTCCTGCACGTGGAAGACACGAGGCTGACCAGACCGAGGTGGACCGACTGGTGGGACCTCTCCAACCTCTACCGCGAGGGAGAGACAGTGGACTTCTCCGATAGCTACGCCATCCAGCTCGCGTACGACCGCTACAATCTCGGTCACACGCCCGACAGCATCCTTACGTTAGACTCGACGTTCGGGAGGATAGCTCGGACGGTTTACCACGGGGCGCCGGAACTGAAAAAGAGCGAGAAGAAGGTCTCCGAGCCGAACACAAACGCCGTCGTGCCAAACATCGTCCACTACTTGTGGTTCGGAGAGGAAGATTTTCAGCTCCACAACTTGATCAGCATGATGAGTGCACGACAACAACTGAAGGCCCCAATCATGTTCCACACAGACGAAGAGCCGGAAGGCCGCTACTGGGCCGAGGCCAAGCTGATCGACGAGCTGACCGTCGTGGAACGCGCGGCGCCGAACGCGACTCTCGGTGAGACCGTCGAAGACGCCATTCTCCAGATCTTACGCGAGGACGGAGGTATCTACCTGGACGCTGACGTCATCGTCGTCAAACCTTTTGAGAGCCTGATGAAGTATGATGTCACGATGGGACGGTCCCCGCGTGGGCTCAGCTTCAGCACCGTCATCTCTAAGAAAAAGGCTTACTTTGTTCAGAAACTACAGAAGATGAGGAAGACTCGGTCTGAAGAATGTGACTGGGAAGAGCTGGCGTTAAAAGCAGCCGTGGACAGACCTGATCTGGTCCACGTCGAAGAAAATACTCTGTCCAGACCACGTCTTAGCGACTGGAAGGACCCATCCCTTCTTTTTGTCGAGAACGACTCCGGCTGGTCCGATAACTTCGCCATCAAGCTCTTCTACGATCTGTACGCTCAAGATCACAGCCAGTACGACATCGTCAACCTGCGCACGACGTTCGGTCAGATCGCGCGCTCCGTGTACTACGGCTCCCCTCGCCTCATCACGGACGGGTCACAGCCGCACCTCTACCCCCGGGACGACTACGTGGTACCTAACGTAGTCCACTACGTGTGGTTCACGTGCCACGACTTCCGCTTCCACCACTTACTAAGCGTGCTCAGCGCACACCGCTGCATCAAGCCAGACCACATCTACATCCACTCCGACTGCGCTCCCAGCGGCCACAACTGGGATGTGGCAAAGGTACATGGTGGTTACTAGTATATAAACACAATAAAGTACGGAGACTTCCACATGGTTTCTTACCTTTTTATCGAAAGTAAATAACAATGAAAACAGGGAATAGTACAATGTATAATCTAACATAGATGCATGATTATGCCCGTGACTAGGTGCAAAAGACTGTGGTCCATAGCATGAGGTGAGAGCACCTACATCTAGGAGCTTATATGAACTCCTTCCAAACATGTATAATGTTTGGCGTAATATATAACATCTAGACACTATTTCATTTGTGTTGTACAGGAGAAAATTGGAGCGATCCTGGAGGTGGTCCCTGCCGAACAGCCGGAAGAAATTTTCGGCAACCCCATCCACAACATCCCGCACAGGTCGGACATCACGCGCATGGAGGTTCTCATGAAGCACGGCGGCATCTACCTGGACTGGGACGTCTTCGCGCTCAAGTCGTTCGACCCCCTGCGAAGGTACGACTACGTCATGGGGAACGAGATCGCTGGGCTAAACAACGGCGTCATCCTGTCCAAACCGAACGCAGAGTTCCTTAGAATTTGGTGAGTGCCCGAAACTTGCTCCGAGTTAGCCGGGGTATTGAATTTCCAAAATCTTCAGCGAACAGTTATTGAAATTTTAAGTTGATCTTTTATAGTGATTTCAATATTGAAGTGTCCCGTGTACATATTTTCGGGACTTTCACCGTGGCAAG
Source organism: Branchiostoma floridae x Branchiostoma japonicum (assembly GCA_013266295.2). Taxonomy (NCBI): domain Eukaryota; kingdom Metazoa; phylum Chordata; class Leptocardii; order Amphioxiformes; family Branchiostomatidae; genus Branchiostoma; species Branchiostoma floridae x Branchiostoma japonicum. The sequence continues at coordinate 16,199,024 of CM023840.1, forward strand.
TGGAATGTTCACTCGGTGATGGAACCCATGCGCCTTACCACCATGCACTTCGGCGGTGGGTCAAATGTGTCAGGGAGTCTGTACAAGTAATCGCATGCAATAAAAACTGTTTTACCAAAAGGTACGACAACTACCGACACTTTGACGACGGCAAGTGGAACTTCCACTCGGTGATGGAGCCGTGGCGGCTGGCCTCCGAGCACCCCAACCTGATCCACATGGAGCTGACGGGCCTGTCCCGCCCCGACTGGACAGACTGGTGGGACATGAAGCGTGTCTGGAACGAAGACGTGCTGGAGGACTGGTCCGAGGCGTACGCCATCCACTTCATCTACTCATACCACAACGAGGTTAGCTTCATGTCTGTTTTTCTTTGTCTAACGTGATGCACTGATAGAAGAAAAAGTAGTATGGAGAAGGCTTGCATCTGTTATAAGAGTCCTTTTATAGATGGTTATCAAGGTTTAATGTTTGTAACATTCTTTTCTGCAGGAACACAACCCTGAGGACATCAAGAGGATGAGAGGAACCTTTGGAGAGATGGCCAGATGGGTTTACTATGGACAGAAAGAGGCTATACAGGATTAATCATGTTTTAATTTAAATAAAACTTTATAGTGTCATATTGTACAAAACAAAAGCTCACTATTGATAAGGATTGACCATTTAAAAGAGCCTAAAAAGGATTTATGTCAATGTTATATTCCAAGTGATGTGTTGCGTTGTACACACCACTATGTGCAAAAGAAAAACTCCCTATTGAGAATGACTGACCATTACTGACCTGTTTGTCTGAAGGAACAGGACACAAGTGTGATTTGTTACAGTTGATATCAATAAGTTTCCTATTTGTTGCATTAATCTTGTAACTTTGACAATGTTGAGGACCATTGATGCATTTAGAGTTTATGGAGCATGGGAAGGATTTTTTAAATGAATCTATCATATCTGATGAAGGATATTTGAGAACTATTTAAAAATCAGATGATATTTAGCTCAAAGAGACGTGGGTAAAAATCCAAGTAAAATAGCAAGTATAAAGTTAACTAATTTTGCAAATCTGCAGACTGGTCATAAAATGTTGCTGGTTTATTTACAAGTTTCTCAAACCAAACAAAACATAAAAGAGATGACAAATAAAGTTAAGTATTAAGTTCTTACAGTTAACTGAAGTAATTCCCCATTTATCAACAGACAATACATGTATCTGTTATATGGCTCACTATATGTTACATATATAATATACTACCCTGTCATATTAGACATAGTCAATCATCAACACAGTTCATAAAGCATGTAAACCTACATTATGATCTAATCTCTTCATACAGAAATTAAATACTAATATATACATAGCCTGGCTTTCATCTCGTTTCTTTCACTCTGTTGTCGTCTTTACAACACCTCACAGGAGGCCAGCAGGGACTGAAGGGCCTTGGCATAGGCTGTGGAATCAGAACAGAAGGCAACGAATTTGTGATAATGCTTATTTAGAAAGCCTATTTTTGCTTCTATTCCATATAAGCAGAAAAGCCATAAAATCAAGGGAATTCTTTTGAGTACTTAAGGGTAAAGGCCTTGTATCTGAATCAAAACAAGCATTCACAGAGAGTAGAGAGGGAATGGGGGAGATAATGAAATGAATGAGAGAGACAAAATAAATAAATGTTATAGGCCATATCAGGCAAAGAAGATTACAAAACTCCAAAGAATGTTTTTTTCCTGTATTCTCTGACTTCCCTTTTAACTGTACTCTACATAAGGAGTCAAATATCAAAGTTCCCATCAACAACAACAACAAACAGAAGTGTCCTGACCTTTTGGGTTCCTGTAGAACATACAGTTGTTGGCACATGTGTTGGGGTTGGTGTCCCACACAGTAGGGCCACATGAGCACAGCGGGGGAACCCTGATGTTCTGCTGCTCTACCTTCTCACACAGCCTCGCTCGCAGGGCCTCCACATATCTGGGAGGGAGACAGATGGTTTGGTATTTTATATCAGACCTTGTGTTGTGGTGATGATCAGGTGATCATCGGAATGGTCATAGGGGCAGGGATTTGAAAAAGAGTTAGCCCAGTTTTTGTGCTTGGAAGCTGGCTTCTCTCCTTCTTGCTGCCAATGCCTGAATTCCAAGTCCTACAACTGTTTGTTGTGAAGCACAAGGTTCTAACATCTAATACAACAGTAATTTCCCTAAGGATGACCATGAGATTGTAGGTTATCAATCAATCAATCCACTGAAACTATAAAGTACCCTATATATGCCCTATTGTTATTGAGAAGTGTTTTGGCTTCTGTCCTGGGTATGGTCCTTGAACATGGGACCAACAATTTGCAAGATCCCATCTAAAGGACTGCGTCCCCTGCAACTATATTGTACAATTGGCAAGAATAGTATCAGAGATTTCCACAGTACTCCATAGTAGGTTTTTCCGCCCCACCTGTCCAGTTCCTTATGTCTCTGCTCCCTCCTGCTGTCCTCCAGTGATGAGGTGCTCCTGTCAGGACTCCCAGGCTGGGTTGTCTGTGATGATGCCTGTTCCTGGGCCAGGGTTACAGCCAGGATGGCCTCCTCCTCACGACGGGCAGACTCTGTCTTCTGTTTGATTCTAGGAACAACATTCACACTTTCTTATCTCTGTTCTCTTAGTGTCAGACATTCTTCCTTTGTTTGGTCCTTTGTCCTAATGGGATCCATAGCTATCTTAACATCCCATTCAAAGGACTACAACCTTTACCAGTAGTCTACCAGGACTGGAACCTTGGACCTTGTGATTTAGAAGCAGGACTGCAAGTGATTACACCATGGCACATTGCTAATGGTAACATTTGTGTTGTGACATGGGTGGCTAACAGGAAGTGGTTGGTAAAGAAAGCCTAACCTGTTGATCCTCCTCCTGTGCTGCTCCTGCTGCGCCCGTTCCTTTACCTGATGACGCTCAATGTCCATAAACAGACGCCGGGACAGCCAGTACCTACTCTGCTTCTGTGGGAGAAAAAAAGAACAATCAATGGTACACGTGGTACACATAATAAATTGTAGGCTGTGATGTTTTTCCCTACTTCATCATCCTAGAATTTCTGATTGGTAAGTTTTTGTGCTGATCATCCAGCATCTATTCTTCTTCTGTGGAAGCATGAATAGCTGGCAGTATGGTTGGTGCAAGTTGTCATGTCTCTACTTCAGTGTGGAAACAAAGCCCAGAGATTGGCACTGTTAAGCCACAGCTCCACTGAGCTACACAGATTTACATGTACAAACCTGTTGCCCATGAATGAATTAATCAAGACATAAGCTGTAGTCTAATTGTTACGGAGGTCCTGTGGTTGTGGAGAGTGGAAGTCTTTTTGTCCTTACCTGCTGTTGTGTCTGTAATGCAGCTAAACCAGGTCTAACATCTGGGACTGGAGATGGAGAAGTAAAGCTTGGGCTGTTATTACATGAACTATACTCAATGTTCATAAAACTTAGCAGCTAGAAATGATGAAATTGATTGAAAATGATCAAATTAGACATACACCCTTCTAAACATTAATTACTTTACATATGATGTTACATGAAATTGTGTAAGACAAACAAATGCTAGAGATTTACACCAACTACTGGTATCTGTTGGTGAAAGTTTAGTGATGATACTATTACTAGGAGGTACTAGTATCTCACCTGAAGAGGATGGTTGTTTTGTATGATGGGCCTCAAACCCATGCCCGCCCTCTGCATGAATATCTGGATGCCTGTATGTTTCCTGTTCATCCTCTAGTTCTATTACCTCAGCCACTTCTTGGGAAAATTTGGACTGGTGCTGAGATAGAAGAAGCATAAGTGTTGGCTATGTTACAAAATTACTGTAATCACAAATACCATGATGATACGAAAGTTACAAGTTGCTAGATGAATATAATTTAACCTCTACACAAAATTAAGAAAAGCTACATATTTGTACTGACTCACATCTCTGGTGGGTGAGGCCCCCCACATACCGGCTGGAACATCGTAGTCATCCTGGGAAGACAAAATAGAAGGAAAACAAGAAATGTCACTGTCACTGTATGTGGTATGGAAACGTAAACACAGAAAAGAGCTCACTATGGCTAAGTTTACTTACAAAACATCTTTCACCCAGATTCTCCAGTGTGCAACTGTTTGTATTTGAAATCTTGTGTTGAACTCACCCCAAAGTTCTCCTTCTGCACGACCTGTTTGCTGGCTAGATTCCTCCTTGCCTGTCTGGTACTCCGTCTCACCTGTACAGGTATCAGGTACTTACTCACACAGGTACACTGTCACACCTACATTGGTGGTTTCATTGGATCCTTTAAAAAGTCCTGCTTTCCTGTTCCAGACCCAGATTATATTCCTCCAAACAACAAACCCCTTTTTCTTTAGGCCAAAGCCTACCCACAGAAGAAAAAAAAACAATACCAAAAATCAAAATAAACATTTAAGCATTTATTGCTGTTATACTGTTAGCAAACTGAACAACAAAGCAAAGCGAACACTTGTCAAAACATCCAAAGTAAAAGATCCCTTCTACATAGGCTATGTATGATTTTGATAATTTCTCTACTAGTATACAAATTCCGAGGCCTACTTGATGGCAGTGGTTCTCAAACTGGTCCTCGTGATGTTCCAAAGTATGGGCGCTGTTCCTGTTGATACCAGGTGCGATGCCGTGGGGAGAGGGCGGTGCCAGGTTCTGGTTGTGCCGGAAAGGGCGCCGGTCTCTCTTTGGCGTCACCCTCTCTGCAGCCAGAACAGTCTGGTACACCATGTTCCTCTCTGAGTCCACCTGGTTTTATGGATAAAGTTTTAATATTACCTACTAGTAGTACAAAACATAGTTAAAAACACTTGAAATTAAACTCCAGACTAAGCTTTATTTATTCTGACACCCAATAAAACAGTGATGCAGCAATCATTTCTTGCTTCAAACACCCTGAAATTAAGTAATTTCAATAATCTTGTACACAGTAATATCACTTGCTTAAGAACGTTAAGGACATGTTAGCTCACACCTAAATTAGCTGTTAGAAGAAAACAATACCCATTGTGTGTAGAAAACAAGTTCACAAACCACTCTCGAGTTGTCCTGTAGCTGTTGTTCCATCTTCTGGACCCTCAGCTCTTGTACCCTTCTCCGTACCTCTCTCTGGAACTGTTTCAGCCTCGCCTCTTTCTCTCTGGTCAGTCTTTGAAGCCTCTCTTCTTCATGAACTGCTGCAAGCTACACACACACACAGGGAGTTTGTTGGATTTATGTTACCAATGCGTTATGGTAAATGTTAAGAATTGCTATAGCACTAGAGTAAGGTTGAGGCTAGTTGTAATAGCATCTAACATGATTGCGTAAAACTACAGACAAAATCAAAACTCAAGATCCCCTCGCCCCCCTCCCACATGTTCCTTTATGCGATAACTCACCATAGGGTCATATATCGGTTCAGCAGACTGCTGCGGGCCCTCTTCTACCCACGCGCCGACCGGTACGACCTTCAGGTTCCTAGCAGCCATCAGAGACTGGTCTATACCGTACTGGTGGCTCTGAACTCTGAACTTGGACATACTTCCTAGCAAGCAACAAGGTTTCGTTTCAAAAAGCGAGCGTCCAGGAATTTGAACTGAACATAGCCGCCAATTCGGAGCGCAGTGGTGAAGGCGTTCAAGAACGCCACCTAGCACTTCTGTGAGGCATTGCAGGGATGTATACTAGTAATTTTAGCTCGACAAGACCCAGACGTTATGGCCAAATATAATACGGAAATTGCGAGCAACTTAAGCTTGCCAACGCGCTTAACACATTTAAGTCATGTATTGAAAAAAGCCCGAAATTCATCATACTAAATAACAAATATAACGTTAACGTTATAGCTTTGCTAAGCTGTTCTCGAACTTCACATGTAATCTGTTGCTATTCCGACGGCTTCTGTCGGTACTGGCGGCAGTCTTCACGGCTTTCAGTGTAGATGGTGTACATGGTGTAGGTTGTTTCTGTGAAATAACACGAGCAAATAACTTTTATTGTGGACTTGCATTGCAGTGGTCACTGCGTCATCACGAGGTATTTAGTCATACCACGTCAATCACATTTGAAGCACCTTGCAAGTTTGGTCTTCCAGTCGAGTCTTGACGATCCGTGGTTCTAAAAACCTAACGTTAACGGAGAGAGAGAGAGACAGACAGATAGATAGACAGACAAAACGAAAGACCAAACCATCCGTGGGACAGGATGGAAAACCACGCTTGAAAATGCGTTATTGCATTTTAAATCATTTTAAATCGTGTATTTTTTCTAATGGCAAACGATTATCAACAGTTTCTTGGTCAGCAAAGCGCTTAAATATTCTGGCAAATTTCTATCTGAGTCGCATCGCATTTGTTATGTTACGTGAACCAGCGACCAGGTCCTTCCGTGGATGGAGCTCTTTTTGTTATCATTAACTAATAAGCGTTGCATACTTCTCGTGGAAATGAGCCTTACTGAGACCAGGCGGGTATTATGATACAAAAACAACAATGTCTTTCAAGTGACATGGACAGGCCTTGCCGCACCAGGCATCTAATGACATTGACACAGTCCGATGCGTTTGTAAAAACAGTCCCTAATGGTACTACCTGGAGCGAACGTAACTCATTTGCATGACAAAAAGAGCGATGACATTTTAGGTCACACCTTGTTGGCACACCTTTTGTCGTGGGCGTGACAGGGGGCCGTGCTGTTTGTCAGTTGCTTGGCGACATTGATCACGTGGGAAAAATTTGCATAATCAAGATGGCCGAACGAAGAAGGAGGAAAGAAGCTGTGGCGCAACAACACCGAGAGAAAAACTGCAGTCTTAGATCATCCACAAGGTTTACAGCGATGGAACGACTACTTTCCGTCCTTTTTGTGTTGCTGATATACGTGTCACACTCACAGGGGAAATATATATCCGGACATTTAGTAACACCGGAGGTAAGTTCGCACGTTGTCGCCCCCTTCTGCGGCTTGCCCGGGCCGGCCGGCAAAGGCTTTTAGTGAGAACCATTTCTGATAAAGAACTTCACGCTTGCCTGGCGCTGTGCTTCTCAGTGTGAAGTGCCACTGAGAACTGGTGGGGGAGAATGGAGGGAAATGCTTTTTCCAACCAATCTGGAACTAGATCTGTAACGATATAACGTTAGGTCCCAAGGGACGGATTCCTGTGGGCCTACAGTGTTGTGTTTATTTTGTAACAGCTCGAGCAGTGTGTCAGTTGTCGGGTTTTGTGAAGAACATGTGTTTGAGCTAATTGTATTTATGTAATGTTGTGTTGTGTTTTGTAATATTAAAGCTAAATCCAATATGTCATATTTGCACATCAAGACTTATAGGGACACGAGAGTGTTTATTGTTGACAAACATAGAGGAAGTGAATGTGAAGTAGCAGTTTTGTACTGTGTAGTAAAAAGTGAACTATTAAAGGGCAGATTTCTTTACCCAAGGCAAAAGCAATAGGGAAATATTCCCCAATGGAAAAAGCTTGCAGATGGAGAGGGGAAGGTTGGTTTATTGTTGGATTGCATACATCTTTCAGGAAGTGTTAAAGCCCTTATAATAGACTTGAGTTTATACTTTGTAGATGCACACAACAAATGATCTCTTTTTTTTTGTAAATAGCATGTTGATACTTCAGCCTCCAGAAAGGTTTGTTGTGCTATGGTACTAAAGCTGAACCAAACCCTGTACCTATATATATAAACCAGGCCAACTATCACATGCAACATTGAAAACATATGTGTTTTACCTGTGTGAAAGAATGTAGACAATCTGCCTGCATACTGTAGCCCACAGGTCCCACAATAATGTGCACCCTGGGGCCAGCCTTGCTCTGTTTTTAGCACATTTTTCATCTGGTTTGTCCAGCTGATTTTGCTACCAGTATGGCATTTCTAATTTGGTATGACATAAAGAACTAACATGTCTATCATAATACATGTAATATATATTAAATGATATTCATCATTGAGACAAGTTCTTTGAGCAGAAAGGTAAAGCTTTAATTAACAGTTGGTGGAGTTTGATTGACATGTGTTCGTCGTATGTAACAAATATTTTGTGATATGTCGTGTGTAGCTGTACCAAAGTAGGTCAATGCGTGTGTAAAAGCGATCAAAGCACGGGGTAGGGGTATTTATGGGCACAGTGCTCTTGTACAAAAGCCTACTCAGTGACTGTCTTGTCTCTTGGTAGTTCTTCGTAGTCGAAGATGACTGTTACCGTCCTCATTCACGGGGTGTGTGCCCTCATGTGGCTTCTGAGTCCGAAGCTTGAAGCACACGGTCGTCCACACTCAGTGACTGTAGAACTATGAAAATGGGTGAATGATTAAGAAGGCTTTCTTTTTTAAGTCTCAATACTAGTATCCAATTAAACAAGACCTACCTAGAAATAGTAGTTTGTTTGTTCATACATGTACCTCGCCTTTGAAGTGGTTATGATATCAGTCCTTCTGCCCTTATCGAAGTGGTCCTGACATATGTCAATAAGGAGAAGGTCAATCATGTTATTAAAAACTGATAAATTACCATTTCCAGCAAAGTAATTAATATCGTAATCATTTTCATAAAATGGAATGGATAAAACCTAGAATATGGGACAAAGGCAGAAGGGGAATAACCAACAAATTAATTTTACTAAACGTTCATTTCTTCGCCAAGTAATTGTGAGTTGAGTAGACACTATCTGTTATGTGTCGTCTGGAAGTGGACTAACTACATTTACCGACAGAGATGTGGTACAGGAGCTTTTATGTGAGAGATAATCTGTGGGAGTTCCGACCTACGTCAACAGTAGAATTGTGGACTAATGAGAACAGATAGAGTTTCCCCTGTGGACAAAAGGGACATTATGGGGGCAATCCATGCCTTATAACAAGGTCAGCTGAGTGTTATTAAAGACTAATGCGATCTACATCTCAAATTTAATCCTTACATAGTTTTGTTGCCTGCAAAATAGTTTGCTAATATCTTACCAAATTTTGTTTGATGCATTATGAATAAGGAACGTGGATACCCAGAGTAAGGATAATCCAAGAGGCTTTGACAGCTGCATTGATGCATGTCAACATCTACTTTTCATCAGACAATGTAACTTATTTTATAAGCACACACACTGGCTTATACAAGAATTTTATCTTACTATGGCATGTTTATACAATATCCTCATAGCAAATATGTGCCTTAACAATTTTTTTACAAGACCAAAATGTTTACTGAAAATGGTGGGTCTGGTATTTCTGATAAGGCTTACTTGTCACTGAAAGAATATCTTTTCTGCCTCTTAGGAGCTTGTGGCATTTCATGTACTTGTCCAACAAGCAAACATTGCAGCAGATATTGACTGAATCCTGTACATAAGACTATTTCTGAAGCACCGATATTGATTCAATTGGGAATATTTCCGGAAGGTCGTGTATGAACAGAGCATCTGTCGGCTAAAGCCAAATGTTTTGCAAACCAAGTTATCAAGAATTTTTACTTCATTAAACTTTGTTTTGCAAAAGTCAATCTGGTGGAAACATCCTTGATTGCAATGTTACACAACAGAACTGCAGACTTGCCAGGTTTCAGACTTTTTGCGTGTAGCTCTAACTCTCAGCTGAGGAAAATATGGATTCGTGGCTTTACAAATTAATTTACATGTATGTCAATGCCAAAGCAGTGCTTTTGTGTAGTTAACAGATGTTATTCAATGCTAGTATATGGACAAGAGTGTTGTCTTGAATATCAATGTGTTGGAAGTTAAATCTTCTGATGTTTGAGACCTGACTTGAATATTCAAGATGTTGAAGAAATTATTCATCAGTACTACTTGGGTTTTCATTGAGAGAGCATCTTTCTTTGGACAGACTGTTTTCTCATATGCTCACTGTACATCATGTATATTTGGCTATGCAGATTTGACCTTTGTAGTTTGGCTTCACTTACTTTAGCACTACCATAACAAATGGTTTGCATAGAGGCTGCGATGTCTCTCAACTGCACAAGTAAGAACACAGTGCAATTCAAGGGCTTTTCCCCACATAATGCTTGGCTTGAAACACAAACAGTCTGCACTTAGGTGTCCTCTTGGAAAGCGCCAAGAAGCCACGAGAGTGCCAGCTGAATGCTTGCATGATCTCAGGACAGTCTGTTGAACTCCTTTATTCAGTCATTAAACAAAAGTCTGTCTGATTTGTGCAGCTATTGGCTGCTCAGATTGCACTCATGTTGATCAGTCAGCTCCATTCAGCCCATTGGTGTAGTATCTGCGATGGAAGAGGACTGTAATTTTCACAACTATGTGCTCAGTTTCATAGCTCTATGGAGACAATGGCATTGGGGTCTGACTTGATTTATGTTAATGCCTTTAAAAGTTGGAATGTACTAGTGACGAACATCCGTAAGATAACAAATTACTTTAAAAAAATTGACTTAATAGAGATGATGAACTTCCTTCAGAATTCAAGTCACTTCAAAAGATTAGGTATTGTTCTCAGAAGACTGCAATCACAAAGGACAGCTAGCACTTGGGGGAAAAAGTGACGTGTTTTAAGCCACAAAAATGTTGTTGACGAACCACTTCACAGCCTTTGTGCTTTTCTACAGGAAACAGGAAAAATGCAGAAAAACATATCTGTGTACCTTTTCCATTTTAAACTAAAGAAAGGAAATATGGATGTGCTAGTGGTGTTCATTTTGTGGTTTTGTGGTACAGACTCAAACTGAAGAGTCCCTGTTCCTGTGACATTCTGAGTAAACATTGGAGTACCTTTCTCCTTCAGTTCATGGTATCTTGAGTTTTGCTCCTTCATGACGCAGGAGCAGTCGAGTATACACAGTGTAGTTCCAGGATCAATATTTGTACCCTTTTCAGTCAAAACTTGATTGACATGGCTTAACTTTGGTAAAAATTATTTCAGCCTATGTAGCTCCAAAATCAATATCTGCACTGTTCACGATGAAAAAAATCTGACTGTTTGTTACAAACATGGCATAACTGCTGTAAGAACTGTTTCAGCTTGATAAGTCATATTTCCTCCAGTGTATAATGTTAGTAAAGCTGGCCTAAAGTTGTACTCATACAGGTGGTGTCAACATGATGACAAAGTACCGATACAATGGAAACTGAACTATCAGTTGCTGAAATTGCCTACTTGTGACATAGTATCCCTTCCATTTCCCAGAGACTTTAAGAAATGAACACTTGGAAGAACACAGATAATTTGACTCTCATGAGTTTACCAGTAGACGTTTCTTGGCATTTTCTTCTGTAGACTCAATCTTTAGTTTTGATGGATAGGAGGAGATGACTACTGGGAGTAAATTCTTTGTATGCAGGCAGGCAGGTTTACAATGTACGTCCTTTAGTCTAGAAAATCTCAGTTTCCCAGCAACAGACTCCTTGCCACATACTGTTTGTAGTGACTTTGTACTGAGAATATTTTGTAGTTAGGACTGTATGACCTTTTGCATTGTGAACTGGTGGTTGATACTTCAACATACATACATCTTTGAACTTGGAATGGTAATCCTAGCTGGGCAAGCAGACATTATAGTTGACTTTTAAGTATAATATCTTGAAGCAACAGTACAGACAAGTACATGTATATGTAACTGTTATGCAAACATTCTTCACCATATCTTGTAAGTTAGGTGGGGAATGTCAGAATGTGACATTCAGAACTTCATCTCATGATACTGCACTGCATGCAAAGCTCAAGGAAATTAGAGATTGTAAGACCAAAGGTTGATGCAGAATTTTAAAAGAATGTTATCATCAGAGCAAGCCATTTATTATTTCATATCTTTGTTTCTCTCTCTTTTATTATTTCATCTCTCTCTTTTTCTCTCTATCTCTATCTCTCTCTAAATATATGTATAGAAGATGATGACCACATGTTCCTCTCTTCTTGTTTTCCAGAAATGGGCTTTCCTGGGAAGATTCTGTTTTCTGTCAGAGCTGGGGAGGTTGAAGTTCCAGTTTACCTACAGTCCACAGGTGAGTACGGATTGTAAATTCCAGATCCATAGTATCATCCAAAGTAACATGTTCAAACATGGTCTATTGAAGAAGTATTTAGGAATGCCTTTTAACAGTGTTGTTGCAAAAGGAATTTTTTACATCATAATGAATAGAAACCCTGACATATAAAGTTACAGCTGTCTTTGGTGTGTATTTGAGCATAGGGTTGTATGATAGAATCTGCCTTAAACAGTTAAACTTAAACAGTGAAACTATTTTGCTACGTTGATGTTTATGATTATGATGAAAACAAATATCACAGCAAGTGATACTCATTTAGTGTTTCATGTTTCTTATAGATATTATAATTCTAGCAGACCATACTAATAGTAATACTAGGTGTGTTTTTGTGGTTTATGACCACCAGGTTATGGTCACATTGGTTATTAGGATGATGTCCTAATGCATTATCTATAATGCATTTCTTTCCAGTAGAATACTTTCTGCACAAGACAATTTAACCCTCAAAGTGTCAGGGAATATTAGAACTAGGCTTTAAAACTGGCCCATGACACTGGGAGGGTTAATGGTCTGGAAATATCTTTTACCACAAACTGCTTTTAGCAGCCCAGAGACCAGCTAAGCTGGGAGCAATAGCATTAGGGTTGCTAATAGCAATAACATTGCTGATATTCAGATATTCTGTTGCCTATAGCAGCAAACTGGATGATTATGGGTATTCTTTTTAATTCAGACCTGTCGGCACAATTCATTCCATTTTTGATAAGTCATCTAGGCCAGCAGGTAGATGTCCAGGGGGTGAACCATTGAAAGGTGGTCAGTTTCTTGCCACTCAAACATGAACTGTTCCAGACTCTTCAAAGGATCATTCCTGAAATTTGTATAATCTGCCCAAAAGCCTGAAGTTCTTGATGTAAAGTCTTGCAACCTTTCTCGTCCTGTTGATTGGCAGCTGATCTGTCCCAGTAAATTACAGTGGGGGTTGTGACAATGTTTAGTCAGGTTCCCATGGTGACATGGGTGTGGTATTTGATTGTACCATGGCATGACCTAACACTGATGTAATGCATATATGGGAAAGACAGTCGGCAGCACAGTTGGAAATTTTGCTTGAGATGGACATAAAAGCTTGTCAAACCAAACCCAGCACTGCATACAAAACTTTGCAATGATGGTGATGCATAAAGAGGCTCCTACTGTATTTCATAGTAGGTTCTATTTCACAATAGTTTGTGGGAAAAACAAACTTTTGAATGCTTGGATATGGGTCTAATGTTGTTCCTACACCAGAATAAGAGACCTCTACTAGGTATAGATTAATTATAAATTTTAAGAATATAGAAACTATGATGTGAACCTAGACTGTATGTAAACAGTGAAGTGACTGCCAACTTAACAGTGGAAACTGAAATATTGATTTTTCAGTAAGTCACATGCACCAGTAGTCTTCAAAATAACCACCAGCATGAGTGCTATTTAGCCCTTTCATTTCTACCTCTGTGTACTTGTGTTGGCGGGACTGAAAGCAGGAGAACTACACAAGAGGCTGAAAGGTGCGGCTGAACAAACAGCCACGTAATGTCCCGTCTGGTGGGAACGCAATGTCGGTGACCGTATGGTGATATAGGCACCATACGGGGGTGGCCATATGCAGGTTGTTGTTATTGATAAGGTTATAGTATTTTTCCCACATGCATAACTTTCTGATCAATCAATCAATCAATCAATCAATCAATCAATCAATCAACCAATTTTATTAACCCTGAAATGGCCCTTCAGCCTAAGCCAGTTTTAGGTCAGGTTTACACTGAAATACAGAGTAGTGAATTTTCGTTACCAAATTTTTATTTCAATGTATAAGAGACTACACTTTGGCTAGTATACTATAATTATGCTGCTCAGGATCAGAAGTTTGAGACACTGGTATTATAACCCTATTGCCTGTATTGTTGGACAAGTACAGTACGTTCAAGGTTGGGATCTGGAAACAAGTCAAAAGTGATTTATTTCACTTCCAGTTTCTAATGTACTGATGATGTTTCTATCCACAGGAGGTGTGTGGTAACAGTGTCGGCTGTCAGAACATTCTCTTATATTATGACGAGGACGACCAGTGGCCAGCTGTGTACCCACATCCAGAAAAGGTGTGTTTTCAGAATTTCTTTTTGTTCATGACATCCATACAAAATGCTCATGTTTCAGTTTCATTATCTTTGTGATATTTGTTAATGAGGAGTTTCTTATTTATTAGTTTCTTCCTTTTTTCATTTCTAAAGGATAACATTATGTCTTGTATAGTTTCACATTCTGTTATCACCACCAATAGTTAACAGAATCTAGGCTGACTCATGATTGTTAGACTGGAACTTTTCAGTTATATTTGTTTTCAGAGATCTGATTTTTTTTCAGATTTGACATATTTTAAGTGATATCAATAATCATCATACAGGGGTGTCAACTGTTATTTCAAGTTACTGTAACAGTCTGCCCTAAAAGGTCAAGGGCTTTGATTGCAGGCACAAAAAGTGGAAGGCGTTGGAGGATTACAGGCTTTGGTTTCACCGCCTCTTTGCATACCTCTGTTGTCGTGTACCCTCTCTACTTAACTGGCCAAAGTTTGACAGCAGTGTTTGACTTTTTGGAGTGTCTTGATCCTAATTTTTTTCTATAACAAATGATACTAGAAGTTCATGTCATGTACATGTACCATACAAGACAACTCTGCCCATGTTCAAGCTTGTTTGATTCTAGAAACAGGTGGCACCCAGTAAAACATAGCGCTCTGTACATTCTTTGTTCTCTCACAAATTTGTATTGACTCTTACGTCTGCTCCGCTGGGGAGGTAGCAACCGTAATCCCTTATTCACCTGGCAGGCTTTACCTCCTGCGTGGTTCAGTGGAACAAAACCTGATGTTGCCATGTTTGCTTTGTGCTGAACCAGTTATGTAGGTTTGCCTCTTTGGGTCAACATTTGTATGGGATAAATGGTAGATTGAAGCCCCTTCATTGGCATGTGTGCAAATGTTTAGGCTAACAAGAAGGTGAAGGAAAGAAAAAAAGGTCACATTTAAACTGTAGATACTGAGAAGATTGCAGAAATTACATGTGTACCTTTCAATTTGTTTGCTAATTTTTTTGTGGAAAAGGGAACAGAATTTTGTAGACTGTTCAAAGAATACAGTATGTATTACTCGTCTTTTGGATGAAGCGTTTAGTTTAAAACCTGGTCCCTTGCTTGTAGAAATGCTGTGAAACAATTCTTTTTGAACCGATAGCAATTTGTTCAAATGTAGGAAGAGTCAGACAAAATGGTCTGCTAAATGACACACCTGGCAAGAAACAAGCAACAACCATAATTCCAAAGTCATTGGGCACTATTTTACATGAAAAAAATTCTCAGCATGGATAGTTTTGCTTATGTTCACTTACTAGACTCTAGAATTCTCTGTTATTCTGCTTTGCTTTTCTGCAAATAATGGCAAATTGATTTAGACAATATATCTGCTTTGCTTATTTGCCAATAAATACTAACCCCAAAGATGGACTTTGTAGAACTTGTAGTTGATTCAGTATTCTAGTCTATTCATCTCGTGTGTACTGCAATACTGAAAGATGATAAAACATCTTGTCTGGTCTAAATTGTCTGTTACTTTCTGCTATATCACAGCCATTAAAAGTTACTTTCCATATTGTGTTTTACCCCTACCATGCGGAGGGCTGTTCTTGAAACAACTTTCGAGAGTTATGCTTATGAAATTGTCATGCAACCTGTTGCTATTCGTAAGTCTATCTCTCATCTACTGTTACATGAATGGCACATTGCTACCATGCAGTTTAAACGTTAATAAAAGGTACAAGCCTTTTCTCTACAGCTCAACAGGTTTATTGTCATGTTTGATCCCAAATTGCACAAAAATCAGTCACACTTTGGCCGATTTTCATACCAAACAAAATGTCTGCTTTTGACCCAGTATTTGATTTTGAGATAGATAAGTCAGAGTGCTGGAAAATAAAAATCCCTCAAGGTCCATCTTTACTGACGCTAACACTGCTGTCTGTGTATACTGTTTCTTTGCAGAATTGCTTTGAAAAGGAGGCAGTAGTTAACGTAGACCAGAACCAGGTCATCAACCTGACCACTAGTTATAGGTGGAGCGGCTGTGAGCTCAGCGATGACGGAGAAACCCTGTCCTGCGGGGGTGGGCGTAGTTTCCGTTCAGCCCGTGAACGCTGGTGGTACATCGCTATTAGCAGCTGCGATGCCAAAAACGTAAGTTCAGGTCGTCCCTTTCATTCATTGTGAAAATACCCCGTTTGTTTTTCAGAATTGCTCTTCGAAAGAGGCAGTGCTTAATGTAAATAACAACCAGGTGCTAAACCTAACCACGCAGTACGTATGGTCTGGCTGTGAGCCAGTGGTCTCCGACGATGGCTCGAACACAATGACGTGTGGAGGAGGTCGCTCCTTTCAGTCGGTTAGGGAACGATGGTGGTATATTGCAGTGTCCAACTGTGAGGGCTTTCATGTAAGTGTGTCGCACCCTGTTCCTATCCTTAGCCCTAGTGCTTCTCCTCCTCAGGGCCTGGTCACATTCATCGTACGATGAGTCAATGACAGAAAACTGGGTACATTCTTAGGACATTTATGGATGTGTTGTACAAAGTTCAGCCATCTTGTGATGGAAAAGATTGTTCTGTCATAGCATCACTGAAAATCCAACAAAAAACAAAATTGTACGACAATTGTGACCGCTTCTTAAACTGTCCTCCTTTATCTGTCTCCCTGCCAACTTCTGATGCAATGAAAAACAAAATTTGTTGCATTGATTGGCCCTTAGCATGGAGATGGTTAAAGCACCTTCTTCAAGCCTGTTGTTGAAATATGGACACATTCTTTTCTACAAACACCTGGCAATGTTCACAATGACAAACTGCTGACATGGCATGCACATGCAGCTCAGGAATGGCATCATGTCCCATATCCTTTAAAAGATTTAAAGATAGGACATTCTCTGCATGCTATATATGATATACTTTACTCTTTATTTCATATTTACAGTAACTGTTACAATGTTGGACTAGAATTGCCCAAATGTTTTGTTGTATATAAATTCAATGGAAGGCTACAGCAGACTAGTATACTAGTATGGCTTACTTCGAATTCCTTAGACCAGCTTGTGAAGAAGTTAAATGTAAGGAACCTTAAGTATTAACTTCACAAACACTTGGGCACTTCAAGGTCCAGTTTTCCCTTATCCCTATGTATAATTTACAGTTGATTGACACGTGTGTGTTTGTTACAGGGCCTTAACATCCAGTATGAGATGACACTCACAAACGGCAACAGCTACTGGACCCAACACTTCTCAGCTGATGAGTTTCGTGAGTAGTTCTTTCCTACTGTTGTTAAAGTAACTAAAGTTGTACACTTGCCAACTGCCATGTGGGGTTCATAATGTAAGGGGGCCTGCATGGGGGGGTCCCGACAACGCTCTACGCTAAATTTTGAGAGCCGGCTACGTATTACGCTGAATTCAGGAAATCTCTCGATTACGTTCTACGGTAAATTCCGGGGCACTACAACGCATTACGTAGAATTAAACGGCAAATTACGCTCTACGGAAAATGCGCCGATTACGCTCTACGTTGAATTAGAGCGGTCCGTCTACGCTCTACGTAAAATTAAAACGGCCGATTACGCTCTACGGAAAAGGGCATGCGGGGCCCCATGTAACCTCCAGGGGTAACTTGTTGAGCAAGAATTTGAATCTTCTGACATTGTGAATGAAGTATTAACTCAGAATAGAAGCTTACACATGTTTGTTGAATGCTTAATAAACAAGAAGACATACATTTTTACACTACACTTGTGGTTACTACTTGTAAGATTGCTGCTTTGTTTCCCTATCAGATATCCTGGAGACAGACATCACATTCCTGGTTCTGTTTGCTGGTATCCTGGCCTTGTCTGTCTGGGTAGCAAGTAAGTACCAGTCTTTGGCAAACACTGTTAGCTCATTGGGGACTTACATGTATATGTTAGCAGTGCAGCTCTCTTTCTTCTTTAACGTTGGACATGCAGAAATGTTAGAAATTATCCATAAGGTATTATTTCTGACAAGTATATTAAACATTATATTGAAGATTGAATTTCTATAAATTACTGAGTAGTTCACTTTCATCTCACATCTATTCAGTTTTCAGATTATACATTACATCATTGATACAGAAGTCAATGACAATATCTACTGAACATGTGCTTGATAGGCTGTAACTTTCAAATGTCACATGTTTCTGTAGGAAGTGTAGTGCATTTCAGATGTTGTTTTGACAATACTGTTCTTCTGGTTGAACAGGAAATTTATCTTATAAAAAGTATCATGATATATCAAACACTTGTTTTCCTGCTCTTTCAGCCATTCTTCGGTCCCGACAACTATTCCACACATCCTACAAAATGTACATGGCTGCTGTTGGGTTTCATGGTAAGATGGCCCTAAGGTTGTGTTTCATATGTTGTAACTTTTGAATGAGTTTAATAGCATTGTTTCCACATATCCATGAAATCTAAGATTATCAACAACTGTGATATTTTCTTGTATCTGTAATTTCTTCGGTTCCATGTTTGCCTACAGGTTGGCCTGCTTGTGTTTCATAACAAATTGTTCTTTTGTTTAGTTTTTAGTCTGTTTTTGCTGTGCCTGCACTATGGACAGTATGGGAATGATGGCATAGGTATGCCTGCGGCACAACTCTTAGGTAAGGAATGTTAACTTATTAGATTACGATTTTCTCAGCTAGGGGCAGACCAAGGACAATAGGAGTAGATCTATCTGTGAAGTTAATTTGAAAATTGCATTAGGTATTTGATCAAACAACAGGATATGCACTCAAAACCTTATACAATAACTTTCCCTCTTTCTAATTTATCTAAACCTGAAAAATCTTTCACTGACATACAAATTAACAATGAAACAAACAGTTTCAAAACGTAAAAGCTGTCGAGAAGTATGTGTTGATGCCATTGGATGACAGTTTGGCTGTTACAGTTGAAAAAATTTGAACATTGATGTGTCAACATCTGGTGTCAACAGAACCTGAAAAACAAAGTTATGGTGTGAGAAAATGCAATTTTCTTCAATGTTTAATTCTATTGATGACACTTAACAGGTCGGATTTTCCAGTCTGTGAGCTCCCTTGTGTTCCTGCTGATGCTGATTCTCCTGGGGAAGGGGTACACTGTCACCAGGTAAGGACTTCTCTTCAACTAGTTCTCTCCTAATGTACAAACTTTAAGGTAGGGTGTTTGACACAAAAAAAATTGTAGGGGTTTTCCAAGTCTAAAGGTTAGCAGTGAACTTTATTTGAGTATGTGTACAGGATTCTGTGATGATTAACTTTTCATCATCAAAGGTGGCATCAGCAAATGTTCAAATTTCATTTGAGAGCTGTTTTAGAACTTCAGTTGGTAGAATGAGGTGTAGATAAACTTCACTGTAAATCTTGATATGACAACGTGAGGAATTCCCTGTGTCCTTGCAGAGGTCGGTTGAGTCACATGGGTTCTGTGAAGATTTCAGTGTTCATGACGCTCTACACACTCGCTTACGCCATCCTTTTCATCTACGAGAGGGAGGTATGTCTTCTAGAATCTATTTCCTCTAATAAAGATGTAATTGATGAATATTGTAGTCTCATAATTTTCATATTGTTAGTATGTTTCTAAACATTTACTGATTATTGTGACAGTTAAGGTCAGTTCATTTTCAAAGTCTGGGGAGCTGAGAGATATTTTGGACTCCTGTCTCCATCCCATTCTCCTACTGTTTTGGGGATCATTTTGCCAAGTATTACACTGTCTTTGACCCCTTTTATTGTAAAAAAAGAAGAGGACTGAATTATTTTGCTATAGGAATACTTCAAATATTAGATTACTGCTTGTTATATAAGTAAAAGTATATAGTTTTTTCATGGTTGCACCTAATAACATGATGTTGTTATTTGATAGTTCTTTGACGCTGGCCTGGTGCTGTATCTGTACGAGAGTCCTGCGGGGTACGGACTGATCGGTCTCCAGCTGCTCAGCTGGCTCTGGTTCTGTTACGCCATCTTCTTCACCCTCAAACACTACCCAGAAAAGTCACTCTTCTACGTCCCATACTTCTTCTTCTACACACTGTGGTGAGTATGTCATGAATTCTTACCTAGTAGGAAGAAATTTAACCATTCCTCCTCAACTGATTTTATTCTATAGCCATGGTAGGAATGCATTTCTGTCACGTATTTCATACCATCCATTTATTAAGGAGAGGGTAGCTTTTGCAATGAGTAGCAATGGGTACAATGATATTTTGGCATAACCGTCTGGTTCATAGATGATGCTGTAGTAATTTGTTCTTCCACGTGTGTGCGCAGGTTCCTGGCTGGTCCAATCATGGTACTCATCGCTGCGTTTGTGATCTCTAAATGGGCAAGGGAGAAGATTGTCAACGGCCTGGAACAGTCGCTAGCTTTCTGTGCTTATACCTTCTTTTTGGTAAGTCTGTTGATGAAGGGGTGGAGAAACAATTTGTCAATAAGCCAGTGTTGATAGTTGTAACACTTACTTTGCTTATCTATAAAAATTTCCATTGAAAATTTAGAAATGTAATTCTTGTTCATCTGTATTTCCAGATCCTGACCAGACCCGGAGCAGCCAACAAAAACTTTCCCTTCCATGTCAGGACATCACAGGTATGGCACTTCTTAGACAATACTTCATGATCTTTACTTATGTTACCGATTCTTGAAAATTTGAAAACATCTGCATCCATTATTGTATGTTCTTGGCCCACTGCTTGGGTGATGGTAAAGGCACTCTGTCCTGTCCAATAATGTACGTGTTTTTTGTTCATAAAGATGTCAAAAAGATTTTTAAAAAGATGAAATCTATGTTACAGATTGGGATCATTGATGACTATGAGCATGGCCCACAGCCAAATGGAACAGCAAACGGAACAGCAAACGGCGGCGTCAACCTGGACCATTTCCCGCACCAGAGCATGTACAGCACTGACAGCAGCTTTATCGGGGGAGGGGGGCCCAACTTCACCGAACTCTTCACTGTGGCCACCCCGACTAGTGTAAGTGTTGAATAATACATTGATGCATTAATGTGTGTATGACTAAATATGGGTAAAAAAGGTTGAATTGTAGAGAATTATTAAAAATATTTAAAGTGTAATCACAATTCATTTTAAGCATTGTCTGAAACATCATAGATTCTACAAAAAGGTTTTGTTTTTAAATTTAAAAATTGTCACTCCATGAGTATAGTCGTAGAAAAATGATGAAATTGTATTATGAATTTTGTCCCAACTTGCCACTTACCAGATCTGTCAATAGCTGAAAAAGTTAACTTTTCCCAGGTATCATTATTTATCTTCTACGTTACTCATTTTTCTCCAATTTTGCATTCCAGAGCCAATCCCGTCCTGCAGACAACCCCCCGCCCTACCCTGGAGGTTCAATGGACCCGGCACGCAGAATTCCAGACTTCACAGTTAAATCAGGGATCTCGTAGTAACCCTGGGTATGCTTAAAGGTCATTGATGTCATGTACAGTGTGCTGTTTTATGTCCATCGTAGCAAAAAAAAGAAACTGTAGATTTTATATTTATATATAGCTACAGTATGGTGTTACAAACAGAGCTAGATGTAACAACTTTTCAAGTGTGAGTGTGATACTTTAACACATACTAGATCTTGTTGTTAACCATTTGTACATAAAAATTTTAAGGTCTTTTAGTAGACATACAAGAAGGAAACTTTCTGCAGAATGAGTGTGCTTCTTTTCATCCTAGGTGATCAACATTCTACTTCATTGAGAGAAGTAACCTTTGCAAGGTCTACCTTCAAGGCTTTGCAAATTTCCTAATTCTACAGTAGTCTCTGAGTGCTTTTTGGGGAGTGTGTGAAAAGGCTTTTGTATAAAAATGAGGAAATTTTCTGACTATGTAACATATATTCCAATTTGTGTTGTGTTGTAGAATATCAGTCTCTACAGAGATACAGTGTAGCTGGGACCAACTACTGTATCAGGAAAGTTCTCATAGGTTGAGACCAACTTTTATAAAGTTTTGAGGGTCTTACACATGTGGATATGCTGCATTTTATTCCTGATGGTATTTGTATATAGAGAACAATGTTGTCAAATTCTATTTTCATATTAGATCTTTAACAGCTATAGTGTGTTATGTGATTTGATTCCCTGGTGATTGTACATGTACTTTTATAAATACTTTGGGCACCTGGTATGTGCTTGTGTCCCTGATAAATTAAATTTTCTAATCAAGTGGCTACATTTTCTGATTACCATATATGGTACATGATTTATCTTAGTTAAATACCCAGTCTCTGATTGGTCAAAAGGTTTGGATGTGGAAAGAAAATTGAGGTTTCAATGTTTGCTTGTAGATTTTAGTTTGGTCTCCCAGCCCTTGCTGTTGACTTTTCATATAATATTATATTGGGACAGTTTTATTACTTGTATTTTAATCTAAAATGTACCAGGCCATCTTTTACCTTGACTGAAGCCAGCTCTTTTAGATTCTGGTACCATTTTGTAGTACTGTTGTATTCTTAATAAGTTCTCTACCAGAATATTGTTACATATAGTTGTATGAAAGTGATAATGTATAAATTGATGATGTAACGTTAAATAGGTCTTGACGTGATTGTTGGCTGGGTATACTTTTAAAGATGTCAAAGTTTATGGTTTCTTGGACACTAACATACTCTTGAGACCTAGTGATGTAGTCAACAGTAGTGTCCATATGAAAGAATGCTGTGGAAGGCAGTTGATTACACAAAGAATCATGGACTAGCAGGAATAGCCCAAGTGAATTTACTGTGACATTTGCATGGCTGTTATTTATTTTGTGAGGTTTTCTGTGCAACATGGCCAGTGTGTGAAACGATACCCAGAACCTTTGCAAAATGTTGAATGATGTGATTTTTTATTCTTGTAGGTGTTAACGTTACCTACATTGTGATTGTAAATCTTAGAACAGATATGTGAAATTGGGCATAAGATTGTGGTGTATGATTGATCTACTTTTAAGCTAGGCTAAAGTAAGTGCTGATGAGAAATACTGTTAAGTATCTTATAAGCAAAGGTAGAAACAAACTTTGTACAGATGTTACAAAAGTGTGGGGAATGTTTAAATGTCAACATCAATCTTTTGAAAAATAGCTCTGAACTTTTGACTAATCGGACTTTTATCATACATACTTATCACATCAAGAAGCTAATACGTCTTGCACAAGTTCTTAATTAAATTAATATAATGAATATCTTACACAACACTTCATATTATGAGAAAAATAATGTTGGTGTTTGGAACTTAATTTTCTGTCAAATAATGTGTGTATTTTTATGACTTGTTTGTTGTCAAATACAAACTTTCAAGACTACCATGTGTGTGACGTGTTGTCCTGGATACGTAGTTTTGTTGCCACTGTGATATGAGGAAGTATGTCACAGCATAATGTTGTTGAGATTAACGTTCCTTGAACTACCAACAAGAAGCCATATGCGACAATTCTCCGTGAAATTTTATAATTTGCAGATTGGGAGGTGGTATTGGCACTGTCATGCCTGCAGACGACGTATAAAATTGCATGCCGATTGAACAAAGGGGACCGTGGGTTTTAGCTGCGAACACGGAAAAACGGGTACCGCTCAAGTCAACTTTAACTGCTTAACGAAACAACATGATCACAACAGCAACGGTTATCACAGTTGCACACGGAAAACACCGTCCCACATAACCGCTACGGTAAAAACAAAGACACGTACACAAAGTCAACTGCGCAACTGGCGGTCAGTCTAAAACCACGTCAACAATTTTAACACTTGCCGCTCAAGTCAACTGCTTAACAAAACAACATGATCACCACAGCAACGTTAGCACAGTTGCACACGGAAACAACACATATCTTGGCGCATTCTCCTCGCTCCGACCAATCATACAGGTCGCTATATTATAAGCTATAAACAGTACAGTGTGTGAGCTCTACCGAACAACTATGATATTAACATCTTGCCAGACAATTAAATAGACCTGACCTTAGGTGCAAACCATAAGTCACAATCCCAACAGATACTCACAAACGAATATACACAACAACCACCTAATATCTGCTTGAAGAACCTCGCCTACCACATAACTACTTAACCTATGGCCTATTCCACAGGATTATGAAAATAGGGGTGATTTTGAAATATCAAATTTACCTTGATATAAAAACCGCTACGGTGAAAACAAAGACACGTGCATCAACACGGACATAACGGCACACCACATGCCCAAATTCATGGAAATACAACGTACACAAACATGACTTTTACGTGCGAACACATTTCACAATTCCGGCCCATTCATAAACCATTACGGTCCGCATCTGGTCTGCATTAAAAACCACACCGCACATCTACCTGAAGGATTCTCCCCCCCCCCCCCCCCCCCCCCGCTATTCAAAACAACGGGTTTTTCGCGGGCGGTCCCATATGCCCCTAAATTTAGGGGTGCTTTTCGAATATTATCTTGACTGCGAAAACACCTACGGTAAATATTGATATACGTGCATCATCACTGGCATGCCTGCAGACGACGTATAAATTACATGCCGATTGAACAAGGGGAACCGTGAGTTGTAGCTGCGAACACGAAAAACCGGCTGACCACAATACTCCTGCAGGAGGTATGCCTCCTTCACGGAGTAACAACCAATGAACATTTTCTAACCACTACGGCGGACTGGAGGGCCCCCTGTCTGTTACAAGCTGAAATGCAATAGCAAGTGCGTACAAAAGTGTAAGCGAGTTGTCATACATAAGTGTTAGACAGTCTTAATTTCCTGTATGCAAAGTTCCTTTGTCTTGCAACGCAAAATTTTGTATTTTTTGATCGTGAAACAGATATTTCATTCCTTTCCATCTGGTTACTTTACCCGGTGGTTTCCGATAACGAAGTACAAGTGCCGTATTTTTAATTCTTTCCATCCATCTATCTATCTATCTATCTATCTATCTATCTATCTATCTATCTATCTATCTATCTATCTATCTATCTATCTATCTATCTATCTATCTATCTATCTATCTATCTATCTCTCTCTCTCTCTCTATATATATATATATATATATATGCTGTGAAGTACTATATATATATGTAGATAGATAGATAGATAGATAGATAGATAGATAGATAGATAGATAGATAGATAGATAGATAGATAGATAGATAGATAGATAGATATGGAGAGAGACGGGAGGGAGGGAGAGAGTTCCGAAAACTTGCTGAAACCATTATCGAAAGACGGCAGCGAGAAATTTACGGGAATTTATCGCGCGCCAGCTGGGCTAACCCAAACATGGTCACACTTGCGTTAATGTGTTCTAATGAAATTTCCTGGCGTCGTGCGATCGTTCTATCAATCTCGTCGGAAAGACTAATTAGTTTTGTCAGCGACAACTTCCCAGTGCCTGGACCTAGATATTTTCTCCGTCATTCCCCATTTGAGTTTATTCATGCGGGTCGCAGATGTTAATAACACTCATTCATTTTCCGCGTCGCCTGGGCCGTCAAGCAATTAATGTAAGCAGCGCTGGGTAACGACTTTACCAACAGCCGTGTCGCATGGTTTATTTATAAACGCCATCACATTTCGTGTTGGGAGGGGGGCCGGAGAGAAAGCACAGGTACGTTTGTTGCGATCATAATCAGGAGACAACCGTTCTGTGCTGAATGAGACCGCTGGGAGAATCATTATCATATAATGATAGAATGGAACACATGCATCTTTTCATTCATTTGAAACCGACAATGACCGGCGCCGACATTTTTGCACAAAGCAGTCCTGACATGTACCCCTCCTTATGAAACGAACCGTTTGCAAAATCTTCTTGATTTTTACATGGTAAAGTCCAAACCGTATGTTCTAGCAGTTATATCTTCAGATATCTCAAATCTTGACGAATGCTTTAAGGACTCCAAAGAGACAAACTACGTGTGCTAAGGTAAGATTCTTTCTTCTGATGGATTATTTTGATAAAGGGACGAAGACTTGCTGTTTAATTGCATTTTTGTTCGCCTTTTGTGCGTGGTAAGACGACAATCCATAATAGTTGCCCACCCTGCAGCGTGTTTGATTTACAAGTAAACGTTCCAATGTACTGAAGAAAATAAACACAGCAATGCTACTTCGGTCTTTGCCAAGCAGGATGATTGAACGTACGTAATGCAGCAAGCGTATAATTGTACGTAGTGTTGATCAAGTGAAGTTACACACGCGTGACAACTAATATAACACTAGCGACAAGACAGATGTTTTAATATAAAAGTTTCCCGTACTTCTTGGATCAATCTTTAATGTGATAATGTTTTATGTGTTCCAGCAAGTAATAATTTCAAACTTGGTACCAAAGTAATTTCACTGCCTTACAGAAATCTATAGCATCTGCTTCACAGAACGGACCAACCTCGTCTACTCTGGTTCAAATTAAAATGGCACA
This sequence comes from Branchiostoma floridae x Branchiostoma japonicum, assembly GCA_013266295.2. Lineage (NCBI taxonomy): Eukaryota > Metazoa > Chordata > Leptocardii > Amphioxiformes > Branchiostomatidae > Branchiostoma > Branchiostoma floridae x Branchiostoma japonicum. The sequence continues at coordinate 16,225,569 of CM023840.1, forward strand.
CAACGCTCAACAGTTCGTTCATTGCTCAGTCTCAACCGTTGAGAACGAAGAGCGGCCATGTGTACGCATTAGTGGGCCGTGGTTTTCCGGAGGACGGACGGTAAGAGGTGGTCCCCGGGGTACTGAACATCTCGTTACTAACACCATATTGTATCCTATACTAGTGACTTAGTTGTTGACAAGTTACTGACACTTCTTCACTGTGTTGCATTCTATTTAGGTATCATTATTGTCTCCACGGGTTTCACAATACTAGTATTCTAGTTTTTGCCAACGTTTAGTGGGAAAAGAATGCACACAAGCACACATACAAAGAAAGCAGTATTGCACACCTAGCCTGCCCACTCGTGGTGAAGCCAAACTACAACGCGCACACACACCAGGCCGGGCACTAGGCCGTGTCCAAACATATGTAATGATTGTCAGAGACCCAGGATAACATCGTAACTCAATTATGTATCTGGGTCGATGGTGACGGCAGTCCTGACGTTTAAAACACCCGCAGCTCACCAGGAAGCCAGAAACAAACATCGTAATCAATAGATAGGTTGATCAAGCCATTCAGGTTTGAGCGTTTGTTTGAGAAATTTCCTTTATCTCAAAATAGATCTAACGTTAAATGGCTACTGACACGCAAAATATGTTTTGATTGAAAAATGAACAAATAAAGTGGCTCGCGAAACATTTAAGTCATATATTGTCATGTCAATCTCGTCTTCCAAACAAAGATATGTTTTCCCACACTTGCGTCACATTAGGGGTTACTGGAGAATGCCATTCACCAAAGCAATTTTGTGTGGGCTGAGCTGCATACGTTTCTGCTTACAAAATTTCCACGAAAACATTGGTTGCTATCGTATTTTCCACGAATCAGTCTATCCTACCGTAATCCAAGCCTTTTGATGTATACATGTAATAAACTGCATCGACGGCAGTGGCGTCTCTAGGTCATGACTAAAGCCTTAACAGTAGGCCGTGGAGGTGACGAATTCACAAGAACCTTAGTTTCATTGACACGCAGATTCTTTCCTTTCTTTCACCCTTGTTTTTTATACATAAAGCCATTGCTAAGTTGATTTACATTTATGGCAATTGCCCAAATTGAAGCCATAGAGCATATCAAGACTTGAAATGTTCCGAAATTTCCGATCATGTTGTCCTGCAGACCTTGCAACTCCAGGCGTTTCGTATGCTAGTATCACATTAACAGATGGGGTTTCAGCACCACGGACAGTGACTTTATTACCTGGCTAATTACTAAATTGTTTCTTATGGGCTTTAGGGAGCTTAAAACAATTATGGCAATTTGCATGTTAAATCCTTCCTAGACCCCTCACTCTCGCCATCAGAGATGGCTCCTGATTGGTTGTTGCCATGGCATGACGTCACGAGTGAACAGACTGAGGTAATTCTCGTCAGTTACTTCTAGATGTCTGCTCGCGAGAAGACTGTTGTTGTTGTGGTCCGTCGCCTTGGGTGACAGCTGCGTAAGCGCGCATGCTGGATATCAGAGGCGCTGTATCTTCATTATCCACATATGACGTCTTATATCTTCATATTTTCACATATGATGTAGAGAAATGACGCAAGGATGCAATATAAAGCTCAATATTTGCAGGGCGTGCGATGCCAAAATGCTCGACAAGAAGTAGACGCTTAACGGTGCGGAGGTAACCACATGGGCATGGGCTGCTCGGCTTCGATGGCAGGGATGGGGCGGGCGGGCCCCGCTCTACCTGAGCCCGAGGCGCCCCCGCCGGTGGACCCGCGCCTTCCTCTGGACGCTCGGCAGAAATTCCACCTGGAGAAGTCGTGGAAGTCCGTCGCCCGGAATATCGACAGGGCCGGCATGTTTATGTTCCTCAGGTGAGTAATGTCAGCTTTTGTGGTTTCACTGCCCCGCGGAAATTACCAGCATTTACGTTAATGTGTTCCTCTGTCAGTACAAGGCTGGCTAAAGCCTACCAAGCTGGCACACGCGACCAGATGTCACTGGATGTCAGCCTTTCTCCTCCTGTCAACAACATGGCACTTAACTAACGAGTCCCAATCACCCCTGAAGCAGCTGATAGCTTTTATCTACCTGTCTTCATTTTGGTCGGGAAATTAGCAATTTGTGCCATGACGACTTGTCACCGCTGGCAGTCAGAGCGGGATTCCCCTTAGAGAAGCAATTTCTTGTACAATTATGGCAGGCGAGTAGGAAAAGAACCTCTTTTGCACGCTTTAAGATAAAACCCAATTGGACGACTTTATGAAATTGTTCATGGGATCCGTGCTGACGTGAATGCAGTGAATGAGAAAGTCATCTACTCAACATTAACCTCCTGTGTGAATTGGAGCCTTCTGTCTGGGTCTAGTTAAAATCCCTACTCTAATAGGCCAGGCAGATGTTAATTTTCCTGCTTAGAAAGCTTCAGACTGGCAGTTCTCCGGCCCACTAAGCAAGATATCGAATCTGTCATCTGGCAGTAACCCCTGCTATCCATATCCCCGCGAGGTTTCTCCCTCGAGCTTGGATTGATACATCGGACGGTAGATACCGACAAGAATAACATCAGTCACGATGCAGAAAGCGCCTTTGTCATGTCTGACCTGCACACGCATTGCCTTTGGTGGAGATTTGAACTTACAAGTGCTCTTTTGTAAAGCTTGCGCACTGCGGCTAATAATGTACGGCGTACCAGATCAGACTTTTCAGACGACCTCTCTCTCGTACGAGGTCACCTTTTCAAATGTCTTTCACGCCATGAAATACATTTAGGAGCTTTAGACGACTGCCTGAACTACTCATACAATGGTTAGAATAAGGCGTACGTCATACATCAGTGCCTGACTTAAGTAGTGTAGGTGTGTATTTTAGAACAATCACTGCCCGGGTTATACAACGGCCCCAAAATGAAAGCTTTGTGTGCATTATATAACAAACCCTTCACAAGACTCCTATGCAATGTATTCTCAATTAATTGACAGTAATTGTTGTTTGAGTCACCGAGGAGAGAGACTTATTACAACGTCAAATATAGTACCGACAATCTGTGTTATGAAACAGGAAGCCTAACACGTAGATATGTCAATGTATGACATGTTAACGACTACAAGGGGAACTAATTGTGAATTTACTGTGAACAGAAATCCTCCGAATACAATCATAAATGGTACCTCGAAGACGGCGTGTTTTCCTTCTCAAGTGCAGACAGGTTATTGTACGAGTTTTCAATGACAGGACGAAATTGAATACTTTAAGCAAGTGCCAACTTTGAGATGAAAAACCTTTCTCTTGCTTAGCCTGTCACTTACGGTGTTGTTACCGGACCTGAACACGTTTCCAACGTAACGTAATAACCAGGGGGCCAGTAGATCATTGAACTTCCGCGACGCCGTTAACATCCCACTAGGACATGTCTAGTCTAGTCTAGACACTACCCCGCCTTCCCTGTTCGTTCCCTTGCGTTGGCACCTGACGTTACAGCATCAAGACAAAGTTCATTGAACCTCCGTAACGCCGTGAGCGGTGATGGCACAGGCTCACCTCCAGCGAGATGTCCTCTGTACCTCTAGGACATGTCTCAGTCATCTCTAGGCACTACTCTGCCTTTCTTGTTCATTCCCTTGGCGTTGGTACCTGACGTTCCAACGTCAGTGAGTCTCGACGACACAAGCTTACCGTCAGACATTGTGCCTCAAGGATGTATCTAGTCAAGGACATCTCGACCCTGCAGTGCGAGTTTTGCTTGATATGAAATGTTGTTGGCATATCCCCAGGCCTCCCTGCAGATGTGATGCTTTTAGTGCAGAGTGACAGAGCATGCCAAAGCAACATCAATCTGATTAAAGTGTACTGAAATAGAGTGATGAAAAATTATCAATGAAAGTTATCCTGAAAGTTTGAAATTATGCTTGATAACGTGCTCGAAATCGTGCATTCAGCGGAGAACGACGTCGAACGGGGAAGGAAAACTATCTACGGCACCATCGTTTTCGATATTCTGAACACCCTCTACATGTTTATACTAGACGTCCTTCTGTCTTTACTACTGTAATTGTAAACCTCTCATGTATTTGAAATAGAACCATAACACGCCAAACTCCCGGCCCATTACCACACCAACTGTCTACATCTAAAACTTGTTTTTATGCTTAGATGTCGCGCGTCTCTGATATTGGATCAAACAGGATCAAATGTCTTCGAAGTTTCTTTCCGCTCACTTGTCTTTGCATTGAAGATCTCCTAAGGCATGATAGCACCTCAGGATACTTGCTGTAAATAACTGGATGCACACTAAGATGGTTTTCTTACAAGGCCTTATAAAGGTTTTGTATGTCTTTATGAGATGTTTAGTTTCGCCCAGGGACATGAGACATCCCTTTCGGAGGGTAACAGGTGTCTCATAACTACAGTAACAAACATGAGAACGTCTTGAAAACAAACCCCCACCCACCCACCTAAATGCACTACCTTTACCATTTGACGATGTTATCCTGTTATTCAAATTATACATCTAAAGGTTTCCCACGCCTGGGCAGCTGTTTAGTCTAATAAGTTGAAACATTTTTCAGATCGCTATTCATGTATGAGCTTTGGCAGAAATTGTGCGTCAGTAGATTTGGTTTTGGTGCTCTCTTCTTGGTAAATCTAACCACCGTTTGGCTGCTGACAAGTTGACGCCTGGGTGTCTACTTTTCTTGGAATTACTCGGAGTAAATTGTGAACATTTAAGGCCACCTGGGTGACTGGAAGTCAATAGAAAGTACGTCAGAACAGTCAGCACCATGGCGAAAACAGGGAACTAATTGACAGTTAACAGATGTAGACGCCTGCATGACGGAACAGTATCCATCTCCGATGTGAAGGTAGGGATACACGTCTGGGAAACTAATTGACAGTGATGGATATAAACCTCCAGGGGAGATGAACATCATCATTGTGAAGGCCAGGTTCAGCGCCGTGGAAAGTCCCAGCATTGTCATCACCAATGCTAAGAATGATATGAAAATGACTCACATTCATTCTGTCTTCCAGCAGGAATCAAGAGCCACTAGTCAACCTTATAAAGGGTTCTTTCGCTATGCAACTGATCTTTGAATAGATATTGAATCACAGCTTAATAAGTCTTCAACTCAACCAGCGCATTCGGATCATTCATAGGTATTGACAATATAAAGCATCTATGATGATAATCAATTTTCTGCTCACGGGGGACAGAAGGGCGGGTGAAAAGTGAATCAAGCAACTGGTTCTCTTTGACATCACCCACGCCAAACCAGGAGCTCTTCTGATAAAATCTTGTCAAAAACTTTGACATTCTTATCGACCTAAAGCAGCTGTACGCTATTACCATGTAACCAGATGATATATGATCCTGGCTAAAGCAGCACCTGCAGGTTTATGATTTTAACTAGCTACTGTCATCTTCGTTTGCCGTCCAATTAAAATCGTTAGCGGAGACTTTTGTGTTCTCAGACGTAAACCTGCCCTAGCCAGATTCTCTGGTCTGGTTAGATCTTCACTCCATGACGTCTTGAGCAGTAATGAGCGTGCTGAGGAGGGTTAGATGTGGAGCCTCCTACGCCCCTGTAAAGTCGTAAGAATGACTTTGTGTGAACAGAATAATAATCATGGTAACAGGTGTTCTTCATTCCATTTGCTGTTAGAAATGAAGGACAATTCACCCAACCGGTTCATCTCGTGCATCTGTCGCTGTTGGCCCATGATATTGGGACGTACTTACTTAAGGGTGCTTAAATGTTTTTCATTTTTCTCCTTATCAGCAGTTTAATCTATGTTTAAGTTACCCTATCTGTCAGCTTTCTTCATATCAACCGAGCCGTATAGTTTCTAGTCTGTAGGAAATGGTGCAAAATTGTCTGCCCCAAAAGCGAGTAAGTAATTGTATGTTTCATCACCACAGCAAAAGCAAATGTAGGCTTCACGAACACCCCCATTTAGCACATCTACCTTTATTTAGGCAGAAAAAGACGTGGAATGGAGGCTCCTTTGAGATTCATGAGATTTTGACATTGCTTCTGGCAGCTCTTCACACGTTTGGTGTCATTTTCTCCACGTTGCCTCATCTTTTTTAACATCATTGAGCTTTTCGCTCTGTGGAAACATGAGAACTGCAGCAATTTTTATCTTTGTCAAGATTTGAAAACGTCGTTCTTCCTGGCCCCCATCTCTTGCGCAGAACCATGCAGATGTCTCGAGGCTGACACGAGTTGGCGACATGCCCGCTGTCTGAGACCGTCTGAAAACACGGAGAAGGCTGTTTAGCAATTCAGAATAAGCACCGTTAAGTAACACTACTGTCGAGGTCACCGCTTCCATGAGACAGGTGGTTATATAAGCTGATTATGGCGCACATAAGCCCTGTTATCAAAGTACGTTCAAGCGCAGCTGTAAACAATGCAGTCGAAGATTACTCCTGGGAGAGCCATTTTTTTGGATAAGGAACCAGCCAGGAGGGCCGTACGGAATTGAATATAGAAATGAAAGAAGAACAGGGAGAATGGAAAAACATACATTAGATAGTACATGCAGGGGTGGACAGAAAAACAAACTTGTTAGTGACAAAGCAAAAACAAGGAATTGTACAAACTGCCCATAAGAAAACAAACGTACCAAATGATGATTCCCCTTCCCCACACAAAGTGTCTTCAGTGATTTTGACATGATCTGACATGGTTCGCAATTTAAGATGAGAGCAAAAAGACTCAAGGCTTCGTAAAGTGTATGTTATCTAATTCTGATTCAATCTTTGAACGATTTTGTGTAAATACTTCAAGTGAAACAACCACAAGGGTTTGCAGTCAAATTGGCATTGCTCTATGACAATTTCTCTACAGACTTAAAACACGCGTGTCTGCTTGACAAACAGCGTCTGCTTTCACGTGCAAATTCTATGAACTCTTGAAGCAAACCTAATAGTAATAAGTAATTATGTACATAAATTGGCCTTGTTCTAGATAGACGTAGACTTGAAACACACGCATCGTCACAAGACACCAAAAATATGTCATTTTAGTAATTCAATTTTGTCCTGTTTTTCTACACAAATTCTATAAATCTACAAAGCAAATCTGATAAGTATGCAGCCAAATTGGCCTTGATACGTATGGAGGTGCACTTAAAACGCACGGTATACCTTTCCTCGTTACTCCCATTGTTTGTCGATATTGCCTCTCATTAACTGGCGGATGTCGGCTTAGCCTGCAGTGGTGAATATAGATTGGATTTCTTTACCAGAGGCTTGAGTCATCTATTTTCGCTGATGTAGTCCTTAACGAGTGAGAGTACAGGTAGCACAGGTTGTGCGAGTTGAAAAGATTTTACCCAAAGGTCCAGGAGATGGACAACCGCTCAAAGAAAAATTGCCGACATGATTCCGATCGCCCACAGAAGGCGAGCCGAAAAGGGTCGTGAAAGCGCACCAAAAATGTACTCAATACAAATGGCAGCAATTTTAAAATGATGTGAAATGGATGTCACGACAGAGAATGGGCGTTAGACGCTGGCTTACACCACGTTCAAGGAAGACCGATAGCTTTAGTATAGCATGTAGAAGGGATTCTGTATCACTGCGTAAAGTGCAGCCACAGTTGGCAGTAGTAATGGGAAAGGCTATTGGAGATATCCATGGTTCGAAACTTCAAAATGAGATTCTACAGATGAAATTCCAGAGGAGACTCAATGTCAACTGCACTGATGGATGCCTGCATATTCCTAAAATTGGAAATTGACCTGGTGCCGCTATGCGGGAACGAGAACCATGACTTTACATGAAATAGCATACAACATCATCTATGTAACGTTATATAACATAAGGTCTTCGCGTGTTAAGTCGCGATTTACATGTGACGGCGAAAGTCTAAAAAATATACCTCCTCAACTTTGGGTGCAGATGAATAACTTGAAGAGCAGTACACACGAGATCACACAGCACGGTGGTGGGAACCCTAATCAAGGTCACCGGCAGGGCAGTAAGTGACCTTGTCAAGGTTATCACCAACCACGTCCTCAAAAGCTGAACTTGAAATTCCCCCGACTGGCGCCTGTTCACAGGCTGTTAAAAGACGTACCGGGCCTTCAGGGTCGGCTCATAAAATGACTTTAACTGCCGCAGAAATGGGAGGGCAGCAAAATAACGAGTGCGGCCGTTTAATAGATAGTTTCTGTGTATTGATAGTCCTCTAAAACATATCGTGCAGGATTGAATAAACCATAGTTTTCATTAACGTGACTCTAGTTTTCAACAGCCGAGGGACATAGTCTTATATTAAGCCGTAATCAGGCCAAAGGTTGCTGCCTAGATGCTTTATTTTACCATCACTGGGCAGAATTATTGCGTAGTTAAGAAAGGACGAATGCACTCGTAAACACGAAGAAAGACTCGTAAACGTGAGGAAACCTTTTTCCTTCAAACCTAAAACGTGATTGCAAACCAATATCCGCCATTATTACTTACTGCGTTCCTGATTGAATGCTAAGCTCCAGCTGATAATGACCAGATAACAGTGTGTGTATGTATGTGTGTGTGTGTGTGTGTGTGTGTGTGTGTATGTGTGTGTGTGTGTGTGTGTGTGTGTGTGTGTGCGTGTACGTGCGTGCGTGCGTGCGTGCGTGCGTGCGTGTGTGTGTGTGTGTGTGTGTGTGTGTGTGTGCGTGTACGTGCGTGCGTGCGTGCGTGCGTGCGTGTGTGTGTATGTATGTGTGTGTGTGTGTGTGTGTGTGTGTGTGTGCGCGCGCGCGCGCGTGTGTGTGTGTGTGTGTGTGTGTGTGTGCGTGTGTGTGCGTGTACGTGCGTGCGTGCGTGCGTGCGTGCGTGTGTGTGTGTGTGTGTGTGTGTGTGTGTGTGTGTGTGTGTGTGTGCATGTGACGTCGCAGCCACCATGCTGCGCTGGAAGAGTCCGATGTTAAGTTGCATTTGTGTAACCTGACTGTAATTCCATATACAAATTCAAGTTTACCTGGCCTAGCAACTTCCAGGCTCAATCATCCAACATGGCGGACAGTACCTGCGTCATAGTCACGTGAGTGCAGATACATGTCTCCGCAGCACAATCACGGCTAAGAACATTGATGAATGGGGGTCGGTTAGACCATTAAGTTAGAGATCCTTGCCAACTTTTGTACATGTTCTTCGGTCTTGGTATTCCCAGACTAATAACTTCGTCTCCAGTCAAATTCGAGGGCTTACCTACAATCCCTAAAGGAGACATCCATCCGTAGCACTACTTTGTATAATGGCATTGGAGGGAAGCTCACCTTCCCCACAGTACTATTACACAGTCCTTTATCTTTTCCCCTAAGACAATACGGAGCTCTCCCGAGCTTTACCAGTGAATTTAACTACCATTGGCATTGCTGCCAATTGATCATTATTTTCTTCACAAAAATAAGTGGCAAACTCTGGCTTTACTCGCCAAATTGTACATTTAAGATGAAGCCAACATTCTATCAATTAAATGTCTTGACTTCAATCTTTAAGATTGCTTTCATGTCTCGATTTCATCACTTCCCTATGTATTACCTAGCAGATCCCCTCTTACATATTCCAGCAGGTTCCTGACAGAGATTTAGTCTATTTTGCTGACATTTGACACTCACGACTTTTAGCCGCATTTTGATGCCGGGTGATATTTGACACTCACGACTTTTGGCGCTTGACGTCATTGATGTCAGGATCTCTATTTTACCTGCCAAGTGACGTCTGACACTCACGACTATTTTAAGATTTTTAACGAGCTCCACAAAGTAATCAGCGTGGTCATATCTGACGACGTTCTTAAAATAGGTAACGCGCTACGCCCTGCGGTATTCTGTTCCTCGGAAACAGTAGCCCAGAGAAGAACCCTGATAAATCTACGGTACATTAAAGCCACTACCAACTCAGAGGTCTCCCTTTTACCGCACGTTTTGGGTCGATTTGGAGTGTGAATCATGAATGTTCTACTCCCAGGATGTCCGAAATGGTTGTGCGAAATGTGTAATTCGCACTGGATATGGTATAAGCAGAAAGGGGGTTGGATCATTGCAGTTCATGTAGGGTCATGATAAGTCGCCAGTTTTCTGAGTATTTGTCATCGACATACGTTGGTTTGATTGTACGGCGCACAGGTCGATAGGCAGCATGTTAACCCATTGAAAACCCATTCTCAAATAATAGCAGCTAATGGGAAGCCTTAAAAACCAAGTCTTAAAAGCAATATCGGATTCTGGAAAACGTCTTATTAAATCAAAACTTCGATTTGTATTGTTTTGATGAACTACGAAGATTACGGAATGGAAAGGACAACATGCGACATGACGATGAAGTTCCATTCTTCTATTAATTTATTCTGAAAGTTATCTAATCAATGTTACGGTTTTCCCTTCAGTTCCCTTCAAACAAGGTAACCGGTAAAGAACGAATTATTCTCATGCGCATAGAATATTCCCCTACCACTCTATTATCGCCCGGCCATGTACTCTGGCAGGTACTCTACTCATAGAGAGATTGAATTTACTTGGCAATTTTTCTTCATATGTTTCTCTATACGACTTCGGTGAGGCCATTGCCGGCAATTTTGCCCGTGATTTGGAGGGATGGCACTTGAGCTTCCAGCGGCCCAGACCGGCACCAGAACCGCCCGGCTGTTGAACAGAAAAGCCGGATATCATTAGGAACAAGGGATTTCTGAACCGTACAACGACAGAAAACAACGATTATCTAAATCCTAATGGATAGATATTAGGGAATGGTTTATCCATGCGAGGCCTCTAAAGCTGCTTGGTTGAATGAATTGGATACATAAAATGCTGCTATATTTCCATTTGAGAATAGAAAATAGATTCGATTTACACACTGGTGTTTTGAAATGTCAAATTGTTTCGGTGTGACATACAATCGTTATGAATAAACAAATGTGCATTGAACAGTGTGCATAGTAAGGTATAATGATATACACCTTTCTATTGTAACATAAAACAAGGGGTTCATTGTGAGGCTATATGATATATATGGAGAGCATTGGATGGATTCGAAGGTCAGAACACAAGATAAAGTACTGTTAAGCTCCAGTTCATTCCACGATTTAGTCGATGTGTTGCCTGCTGACTTTGGGTGGTGGGCAGCCGCAATTGCATTAAGGAGAAGCTAGCGTGAGGACCTTTTCACCTTTCTAACGGAGTCAATATGTACGTCTTGTCTGTAATTGATAAGCGTTGGAACCCGAGATGCTGCAGGGCTTCAGAGTACGAGTTGCGACTACGCTCATTATCATTCTGCATGCGCGCCTCCGTATTGACATTTATGTCTAAGAAAAATACCTCGTTGAATTTGTTCAACGAAACGGGAATAAAGTGGACTTCAGATTGGATTTGAATTCAATCGCATCAAGACGTTACGAAGATGCGGATAACGAAGAGCTTATAGCCTGCATAGACAGGTCCCGTTGTAGTCCATGTGACATCCATATAAAAGAGGCCTTAAGAATGACCAAATTTGGCATGTCACCGTAAACAACACGTAAAGGCACAGAGTTAACAACCCGGCGATATTCAGCACCAAGGACAGGTCGGCTAGAACCCTCCAACCTCTAAGCTGATCACGCTCATGTTACTATTTATAGCAACTCTTTGATCTACTCCAGTGGAATAATGGATTCACGTCGTGGTTGAAGTATCTACCTGACTAGGAGTGTGCGCTAATTGATTATATATCCGCACTCATAAGATTGACCAAATGAAATCACCCTTTCCCAAATTCCACGCTTTCTCTTCCATCGCATGATCTTATCAGACAGATTAGAACATGGATTTTAAGCAATTTACATACAGGCTGCTGAAAGCCGGCACATTATATCTACTATGATGTACTATGATATGGAGCATAGTGCACATTCTGAAGCGTACATGTCTGTGGCAGTGAAAGTCATTGCCCCTTTCAGTAATGTCATACATTTATACAAGACAGAATTCCATTCGCTGATACTTTTCACGTTTATCAAACTACGCGTGCCCTTCACTCGTTCCCAGAATGTGGACTTGAGGGGGACATGTGATACAATAGAGGACAGGGGTGAACGTGACAAACAGGGGTGACCTTTAGCGGGTCGGGCAGGGTTGGTGGATGGGACAGGTAACACATGCGCCGCTAACCCGGCCTGATATCTTATTACTGTACAACTGAACATGTTGAATTATTCCTGTCCGAGGTTTGTCAGGTGTACGTTTCCAGACAGACAGACCGATCCTCTGTTTTCACCACAAAGACCACTTCGAGAGACTTTGAATTTCAGAATTGCGTTGCTGTATGAAGATATGTCTAAGGTGATGTGTTATGCCGAGGGGAAGTACTTGTTATGCCGCTTGCATAAGACAGATACAGATATCACAGCGTGGTGTAAGCCGTTAAAATCAGAGTCCTTAGGGTTTTCTCGGGGGGGGGGATTTTTAAGTTATGTCTTAACTGTGGGAAGGTGATGTCGACTCATTTTTTCGTCAGTGTTATTGGTGCAAGTGGAACGGTTATCGGCTCTAATCTGTGAAGACGAAGCAGTCAGAAAGGTGCTGCGTCAGTGATATGCTGAATGCAACTCACATCGCCGGCATAATCTAACGGTATCCGCTGCTAAAATGTCCTAAATTGCCCTGGTGTGTTTGGATCTAACGGGCAAAGTACCTGGGACTTTGTGATAAAAGCATCGATTTTCCATCTATGAACGTCCTGTTTCCATCTAGGTCGCTTCTTTAATGTTGATACCATTAATCAATCATACTGTGGTTACATGGGATTTTTTAAAACAGCTTATTATATATAAAGCTTTATCAACTTGATATTGAAGACCCGTGAGATGTTCCAAACTACATGAGTTGAGGATGACCAGGCGTAATGGCAAGACGGAACACGCACGGCACGCCCAGGTAATTTGACGACTCGCTGCGGCAAGAAATCACCGAAATCTCCTGCTAACAGGCTAACGTTGGTTCAGGCTGCTTCCAACTGGCGCTATGGTACATCCGTCAGCAGTCGATCTAGGCCAGTGTTTCCCTGGTGGAACACCCTGAATTCAGGGATGAGACACATTTTTCAACTCTTACAATCTCACCGCGCAGATCGCAAGCACCGTGGCACGACAAGCACAACAAGCAAAGTGGAATGTGCAGAAAATCCTTTCTGTAATGTCGGCTTCTTATACTTCCGATTCTTCCTAACGGAACAGGATGAAGCCGTCTCCTACCTGAACAGAATTTACTCATGGCGAGCAAAATGGTCGTTAGGAAATCAGCAAACAAACACATATACGTCTCTAGCAACAACCGGTTCATTCTATTTAAAATTCTGAAATATTATATGTCATCCATCCATGTCATCTGAGGCAGCCTTGTGAGAGGGTCGGGGAGCTGAAAAGGATTGGCCTATTTGATACCCTTATTGAATAGCTAAATCGAGAATATCAAACGTAAAGCAATCAGGCGGACATCCTGGTATGTTCATCTCTTCCGCCCACTAAGAAATTCAAGAATGAAGAGAAGAAAAGACAATAAATCAAACGTGCGTTTCTAGTGTAAGGGAAAACCATTTCCTTTTTCTGGAAAAATGATATCATACCTGCCGTTGTTGTACATGTTCTCCATGCACTCTATATTGCACTTGATAAAACTTAATAAATTTTTATGATTAATGTTTTTGATAACTTTACATTTTGCACAATCTAATTTTTCAAAGTCAAGGAAAGGTTACATCTTTGGTGCTGTACGTCACTACGTGAATAAATCTGTAGATACATGACTATGGCAAGGAAAAACTTGCAGGTATGATTGACGCTGGCAGGTCGCGATGGTGACCTTTGGCAAATAACGACAGACACGCCGCACCCATCAGTTTTCAGTACATGAATAGGCAGCTCGGAGGAACGTCGTCATTGCATGAGCGATGGTCTGGCGAACATCCTGCTTTCCCAGAATGCCTTTGCGTGTTCAGTGGACGATGAAATCGGAGTAATTGGGGTCTGGGAGATGTCAGTATTTGCCTTGGGCAGACGGCGTGTTTCGATCCAATTTGCAGTTCATCAAAAAGCAGGAACGCCTGAAACACCGCTTTTGCAACTGCTTCATGTCTGCTAACGCAATGACGTATAAGTACATGGTGGGTTCAAAGGCGCTGCTAAATAAGGCTCACTAGATCTCACGACAGGAATCGGGCTCAACCTACCTAGTTTTTACAACAAGAGAGAGAGAGAGCGATTTTCGCCGAGATTGGACAAAATCACATAATTTTTATTAACTTTGTCCAATCCCTCCGACAATTTCTCGCTCGTGATTGAAATGAAGTGATTTGTTGTAAATGTTGTAAAGATGATTACTGTCTGGCCATTCTTTTGAAGCATCACCCTACTCCACTCCACTCCACTCCACCCCACCCCAATCTGTTCAGAGTTTTGTAATGAGAAGTTCATAAGTGGCTGCTCAGAGCATGAACAAGAGCTTCCCCTGATTGAGGCTGTTCAATAGAAGGAACTATCTAACGTTAATCGAGGATATAAGGCCAGTACAATCTAGTCGTTAACAGTCAACGTTTTCTCGGTATTTAGACAGGGTGAGCGAGGATTTGCCAAAGTGCATTAATATCGATTGACTAATGTTATCACCTGAACACACTTGCTATTCAGAATATTAGAACTAGGTACATAATAGGTGAAGCACTTTGGTGAGTAAAGAGAGCATTTATAGACTTACGAGTGCCTACTGTCTGTTTGTACAATTCGCGAGGTCTCCGTACTAATGGATATCATCAACGTTTTAACAAAGTCGTATACGAGGATCATAGGCTCTAGACAAGAGACGGTAATGTAGTCCATATTTTGCATAAAATGCGATGGTAGTGTCACTTATCAGTCTGGCTATTAGAAGTAAGGGTTTGAAATTCAAGGTTACCGGTATACCGCCTCAGACATTTTATGCCCAGATACAATCAAGCCAAAACTTCCTGTTCCGGTAATTCGGATGTTCTCCTGTCATCCCGCAGGTTGTTCCGTGACTGTCCTGAGATGATAGGGAAGTACCCGGAGCTGCGCGGTATGGATGACCAGGAGGAGCTGCGCAACAGCCAGTTCCTGCAGGAGCACTCCCAGCGCGTGCTCGACGCCTTCGACCACACCATCGACTCGCTGGATGACGTCGACTACGTCATCCAACTCCTGAAGAAGATCGGTCAGATGCACGCGGACTTAGAGCTCAAGCCGGACGATATGTGGGTGAGTGCTTTCGTCTGGCCAAATGCTATTGAAGAGTTTAAGCAATTTGTAGAAAAAAGCAGGCTTAAATTTTCAGCCGTCTCCTCTGTAAGACGTATAAGTGGGGTGCTTTGCGTTTGAGATGTCTTGACGCCGTCATTACATCTAGGTGGCAAATCTAACACACGACAGACCTCATTCGAAATGTGGTAGTACCACTGTGACTACCGGTACGTAATTGTTCGAATTCTTGGCTGTTTTCCCGCAGAAACTTGAGCAGCCGTTCCTGGCGGCCGTGGCGGAGTGTCTGGAGGACAGGTACACACCCAAGTTCCAGGAGATCTACAGCAAGCTCATCACGTTTATCATAGAACACGTGGTCAACGGCTTCGATCCGCACTGAGGAGGAAACACTTCTGGTTCCTTAGCTAGAGCTAGAACTTTTACTACAGACACTTGGTCAATACATGTAGGTTCGACCTGCACCGATAAAACACGCCTTTGATTAATAGGCTGGACCTAGCAAATCTAAGAAAAGTAAGATGGCAATCTATGATGTGTCTACTGAGGGACCCGTACGTGTACAACATGGATGGAGTTTTACCGTAGTGATGAACAGGAACAGCAAGAGACAGGCTCAAACTAATCCATATTTATAACCGCCAGGGGCGAAACAATACACTATATGCAAAGGCCAGTTCCCTATTGTATGATATTGGTAGAATTTTGCATTTTTGCAGTAGTTTTGGATCAGAGGAAAGTTTCAGGTACATCCCTGTATGCGGAATTTGTATATTACTACTGTGTCATATTGTGTGTGATCATTGTTGTCATCAGGTGACTGCTGTGCAGTCGACCACACGTGTCATCCAGTCCTGTCTATTACCTGTCTTGTCATTGTCTCTAGGGTGAGTATCGTGGACATACATGTGCGTTTAACTACAGTCGCGAGGAACTTCTATATTCACTACCCTGTACTTCTTTATCGCTTTGGGGTGGATATAATGGAGGGAAGTCCTATCATATCGTTAAAGGGGGGCAAAACTAAATTTTTTTTAGTCCACTGCAGTACAATAAATATACCACAAAGTACAATTCTTACTTGTTTTACATTAGTCCATGACAGATTAGCGTTGTTACACCATTTCAAACTCGCACCTTTAATCTAATTTAATCACTGAGGTCTCACGTCCTTTGACCCTTGTGACGTCAGGCCGCAGCCACCACGCATCTCACAGCACTAAGTATCCTGCGGTAACAACGCTAATCTGTCATGGACTAATGTAAAACAAGTAAGAATTGTACTTTGTGGTATATTTATTATACTGCAGTGGACTAAGAAAAAATTAGTTTTGCCCCCCTTTTTTAGCGTTGTTACCGCAGGATACTTAGTGCTGTGAGATGCGTGGTGGCTGCGGCCTGACGTCACAAGGGTCAAAGGACGTGAGACCTCAGTGATTAAATTAGATTAAAGGTGCGAGTTTGAAATGGTGTAACAACGCTAATCTGTCATGGACTAATGTAAAACAAGTAAGAATTGTACTTTGTGGTATATTTATTGTACTGCAGTGGACTAAAAAAAATTTAGTTTTGCCCCCCTTTAAGTAGAAGGTAATGATAAACTGAAACATCCGTGTTTGAAGCTGAGGTACAGTTCCTTACCAGCTCTGACCAATAAGACAACCAGCATGTTCTGGTCAGCTGCACTATATGTGATATTTTCATGGTTGCTGTTGTTCGGTGAGATTTATGTTTATTTGTTTATTTATGAAGATTTACCACATTTGTGGAAGGATTGACATAACAGGTGACTATCACCTCTTCAAGATGTCAAACCTGAGACCAGACTGTAAGGTTTGAACCACTCACACAGGGACGAACCCCTGCTCTTTTAGGTACCTTTTAATCGGCCGGGCAACTATGATTAATATCTGTATTGACCATGAACTGACCACATTACAGATGAATGAAATTAAATGTTGTTAAACACTTTTCGGACGAACGCCATGATCTGCTCGGTGACCTATGTACACATCGCGGCCTCAATTGTACAGAAAGCCATGTACCGTTTGATACTATCTTTCACTCTACAACCCCTTTTCAGAAGTCGCGATTTTTGCAACAAAAATGCCACTCCCTCTGCTAATAAATTTTATATCCATTTTAAAGAAGCAATAAAGACATAATTCTTCTATATGAGCATGTCTCATTTGTGTTACTAATGCTGTCTGTTATTGCTGTTCTTGTAAGAATGTCTCTGACACTGAATCCCATGTTGTCTTACCTTACCATGTTGTAGTCCCTTTCTGCAGCCACTCTGCTGGTGAGGACGAAGATGCAATCTTCTTCAACACCCAATGTCATCAAATGTTGTTCGGTTCCTTTATGCAGTACTGAGTGAGGTTGATAGAAGGTGCTGGTGATATGTACCCTGTGTCATTAACATTTCATTTTTCTCTTGTGAAGAGATGAAGAAATACCTTCTTCGGCGCGGGTCCGAGAACTTCATGAAGGGCATCAACACAACATAGGAGTTTGAACTGAATACAACAGGGGGAAACGTGGCGTATTGTACACCAAGAAGGTTCTGTTTTCGTAGCCGCGTGTCTGTCTGCCTATGAACAGCATTGTTATGGTACTGCAGGGGCGTTTGTTAAAAAAAATTTAAAAGGGGATAATTGAAGAAAGGGTTGATGGATCGTCATGACTTTTGGTATGTTGCTAGCCAAAGTGATGATTGATATAGCTAGATGACAATCATGCAAATCAAGATCTGATTTCCATAATTAATGAGGAAATTCTATAAATCTGCTTCGTTTTATATATTATGGTAGGAACATTGTAATTCCATAGTGGGAAATGAATTTCATATTTGTGGTATTTAGCATTTGTTATTTGGGTGGAGAATATAACGAACTGATATAATTTGTGAAAATAAGGACTTTATTTGCATAATCAAAGAGAAAGATAAAAAATTGTCAGTCGTAAAGGTTACTAGTAACATCACTTGGCGAAGGTATTAGGTCGTTGAACTCTAGTTTCCATTACATTTGAAAATTACATAAATTTCCGACAACTGAAAAAGACAGAGAACACAATGGGGTGACTAACATGGCCAGACCGTTATCAATTATTCATTGATTCAGGAGGGGCCTTCGCGTGATGGCAGCGGTAATTGGTACCTGGGATAAGTACGGCCGACTTAGCTTCATGGCTTAACAACATGCTTGTCAACTTCGGTCACGACAATCTTTATAATAGATATGGTTGATATACCTCATGGCAGGCGAATAATGGGTGAAATGGCGTACATGTAAGAGTTTGTTCAAAGTCAACAGTCTGCGTTTTCGTTTCGTTTGCCCCTCTCCGCTCCTTTCTAATGTCGACGTCCGTTATCCATTTGTCGCGCCCCCTCCCTCCTCTTCTTCCGACTCGTCTCGGTCTGTTATCGTGTGAGACAGTGTTTTGATGTACCAGTTTGTGGGACAGGTTTCGGCAGAGATAAGGTAAAGTACTTTCTATGGCGGCGTTGCCAGGCAACCAAGGTAGTATCAACAAAACGTTGTCATGACTACGTCCCAAGGTAACCCGACTTGTGTGCTTCTTTACTTTTGGAACACAAATTACCTACCAGCCCACCTTTGTGATGGTTTGAAGGCCACAGGTGTGTTACGGGATATGACAATATCATTACACGGGGCAACGATACCAACCAACGGGGCAGTAGAATTACTCTCGCATGTACACAAGTGAATGTATTGCAATGTTGATTTCAAATAAACTACTCATGATTTATGACTCATTATTCTTTACAGGCTGGGCCTTTGTGACTTCTCCTACAAGATTCTCACTCCACTGGTTCCCATGAAAAAGGTGATTTGGGGACAAATACTACCCGACCGTGACGTGTGTTTATAACTGTTACCAGGTGATGAGGCTCCTTTTGCCTTGCCTCTTGCAAATTTTCACACAACAAGAAGCCTGCAAACATGCATGTAATTTTTACACACATATGGACAGGGCTGTTTCAAAATAACAGTCCTCTTGGTGTGCTGTCAGTTATATTTGTGGGGCTGACTCTGGACTGCTTTAGTCATCTTTATTTAACTAAGAGAGATTTCTACACATTGTCTCGCCCTCTGAAAAACCCACCGCCACTGCTGTATAGATAGATGTAGATAGATAGATGGGCTCTTGTCTCAGTGGTCCTGTGCATAAAGGATTCTCAAGAAGACAGATGGTTTCCGGTCTTTACAGTTTAATCACTTCTGGTTTTAGTTTTGCACCAGTTTCCTGGACTCATTTTTTATCTGTACAACGTTATTGGCATAGCGAGTGACGCTGCCACCCCCCACCCCCCTGGACATGACTTCCTTCCGCTGTCCTTCCGGTAATGCGTCATGATATGACACACAGCTTTTTCCTTCCCCCCAAAATATTATGTTTTCTGCAGCGTTTGTGGTTGCAGTTGTAGTTTGTTAGATACAGTATACTCTAGACAAAAGGCTGTCACATAGCTCACAGGTCCAGGATATACATTACAAGAGCATTCAGCTAGAAGGTGCATTGTTCAAGGTTTGGCTCGTGCGGAACATCAATTATTCAGTGGCCGGCGGTTTGACATATAATTGGAAGTGCTACCTGGTATTGAATTCCAGTGGATTCAATCCCACATCATATGTTTTAATTCTAACATGCATTAAAACGTGTGTTGGCGGTAGATACGTCACTGTTGTAGTCCAAACACTCCTACATACACCAGCAACAGGTGGTAGCATTTCATTAGTCCCGTAAAAGGGCACGGTAATGGCTGTAGGAGAGAAATAAATAGCTGCACACTGCAGTGCTGTGTACAAGTGTAAGATCCAGTTTTGTTCGACTAGGGACCGCGGATAAATGTACCCCAGACTTTGAGAGGAATAAACCCGCTGTGCGCTACATGTATGTTGTACAAAAGAGGGCAAACCATTGCACGCTGCACCGTACGTTGTAAGGTGCGTTGTTTATTTTCTTGTGATTATCGGAGATAATACTGTCTTAAAACACTGGTGAACCATTACGTAACTACCGAGCGGAAGTACAGCATCTGTCTTCTTATCTCACACCATGTAGACGGGATACTTTAGGCAGTACTCTCGTGAGACGCGCTGTTTTTCTACACGTCTGGATGTCTTTATCCTTTCTGGCTTGGTTGTCTTCATTTCATTCATTCAAGGGCGTGTTCCAGAGACATTCTTTTCTTGTCACTACGCATGCTCCAATTTCTTCGGTCGTTGTCCTTATGCCTGTGAGGCTTGCTAAGTATCACCAAGGCACAGTTTCGTAGCCGGCAGACGGCAGGGTATTTATTAGTCACCTGGCACAATAAGGAAAAATGGGCTAAAAAATGAAGAAAAACAATTACTCTATGCCATGTCATACTCCGCAGGTTCTGTGGTAATTGGTGAAATAAATTACATGTCTCGGGAAAAAGCTTTCAAAATGTTGGGCGTTCGTGGCAGTACAATACTGCCACCCGTCTCCCTCGAGCTTGTTTTAAACGCGGAATTTGTACACGTCTTTCTAGTGATGAGCGTATTCCTCCCCCACGAGAAAACCGTTTTCCTTTACGGCAAAGAACGAAAATGAACGACTGGTTAAAGGTACAGTTGTCCTCAAAACTAGCACCCGTGCATGCATAATACAACTAAACGGCCTAGACCAATTTGACAATCACTCGGTTTCTTAGAAACGCCGCATCCATGGTGACGTCCGCACCAAGGGACAACAAACCGGGTTATAAAATCAATCGTTCGTGTCTTTGCGCCATTGCAGACCTGTGCACCGGCAGCCGTCATGAGTACCACTGCTACTAGCAGACAGACGAAGACTGCTGGCAAAGCCAAGCAGGGAAAGAAGCCTGCCGCCGACCCACCCGAGACAGACTCCGCCACCAGGTCACCGAAAAGAGGACAGAGCACGAAATATGACAGTACGATGGCCTTGAACACGGCAAACGTCGACATCTCTCCCAAGAAACCCAGCCAAGAAGCGAAGGAACGAGTCCGCGAGAAGCTTCAGATGCACGAGCTCCAGAGCGAGCTGACCAAGAGGAGAATCGAGTGCGACATTTTGCGAGAGGGCGGCAGACAGATACGAGAAGAGTTGAGCTATCAGAAGGAAGTGCTGTCTCAGCAGACCAATGATACCATACGTCGTCTTGAACAAGAAAAGAGCGAGCTGTCCGCTGTCGTGGAAGAACAGAGGAAACGGGAGGGCGAAATGGAGAGACAAGTTCAGGACCTCGAGAAGGCCCTCAGCGATGCATCCGAAGAGCTGAAAGTAGCTCAAGAGAAACGAAAAACGCTTGAAGAGGAAAAGAGGCAAATTGAGGAAGAAATGGAAGAGCTGCGAAAATCCAATCGCCGACAAGTGGAAGAAATCAGCGCTGCCAAGGCAGAAATCAGCAAGATCACTCGTCGGGCGGAGGATGCGGAGAAGAAGGCGGCACAGGAGATACAGACGCGGCAAGAGGTGGAAGAGAAGAATGAAGAAGTTCAGAAAGAGAAAGATGCAGCAGTGTTGGAGAGAGATGAAGCCCAGGCATCTTGCAAGATCCTGGAAGAGCATATTGAGAAAATGGAGCAGGAAAAGCGGGACCGGCCGTCAGAGGCTGCCCAGACCGACCTCCGGTCCTGCGTGTCCTGCGTCAGTAAGACTGAGTACAAGGGCGATATCACAGTGATGGAGTCATGCAGCCTTCTGCCGTACTTCATCCACGGCGACAGAAGGAACCTCATCGTCCCACTGCGCCGCAAACAGTCCAATGGCCAGTCCCAGCCCAGTGTCATCGATCTGAACCAGGCGGACAACCCGCACGACCACCTGCCGCCCAATGGTCAGCGCCCGGCACCGCCGAGCAAGCTGAAGCGCAGAAGCTCCTCCAACCAAAGCACGAAACTGCCGAGCCTGCTGAAGTCGAAGAAAGGAGTCGCCGGGCGGGAAGTGGAGACGTCCGACCCTTTCCTGACCGGGAGGTTCGTGGACGCCATCAGCGCGGAGTCCAGCTCCCAGCCGCAGCTGCAGCAGGGGCAGATCCTGGTGATAGACCAACAGGGTGACGGCTACTATGTCCTGGTGGATGAGAACAGCGAGGACGGGGACCAGGGGCGATGAACACACAAGAAAACAGCAGACGAAAATTAACCTGCAGCATGCTAACATTGACTTTTTGATAGATGTAGGTAATAATTTTATTGAACTAGACTATTATAATGAGTCCAATTATGTCTGCTTTCTTACGATAGTTATATTTGAGTGACGTTGGTCACGCATGTTCAGGTGATGAGAAATGTTGCGACAGGCATTCCAGTTGTTCTGCAGGATTTTAACCCACCCTACATGTTTTTCTACCAAAATATGTACAGAAATAGACTATTTAGCCAAGAAAAAAAATCTATTTGAGGATTACTCTTGTATATTGCGTAAGTTAGACAACAGTTGTTCGCACACTGTTTGGTGTGAAGGGACGAAAACATACAGTTGTAGTTTGTACTGCGTATTGTAAGGAAAGTCGTCAAATGTCAACGCCCAGGTCAGTGGAAGAAAACATGCAATATATCGTGTGAAAGCTAAAACCGTTGTAAATTGTTCGGAGTTAAAGGAAGAAAACTGATGTACATGTACAAACCAGGATAACCATTTACCACCACGTCAATAAACCTGATATAGTATTGATGGAAATTGAATAATCTTTTTTTAATCTGTAACCGTCCTAAAATCAACATAGATTGTCAATGGTAATAAAGCAAACAAACGAACTACGTCAAAATGTCGTTTTTTGCCCGGGCGCAGCCCGGGCCTAGTGCCCGGTTTAATTGGACCGTGCTTGGTGTTTTGCTGGGTGTTTTCGTTCTGTTTTGGGTCGTACGTTGAAGCCGTTTCAGAAGCCCTTTATGTGCCCTGCAATGCCTGGCCTTTGATAAAGAAAGCACTTAATATTGGCTACAATAAATTCACAATCATATTGTCATATACATACAGGTAGTGCAGTGCACTAGGTCGATACCACTGCATCAAAATTTTGCATCAGCTCTCAAGAAACTAAAGAAAACTATACTTTTCTTACATCTGAATGAATTATGTATATTAGGTACTTCGGTAGTGCTCGGGTTTTCCCAAATTCGGGCATTTCCGCTAGCATCCGTGCCCATCTGTGTTTGTCCTGCTACAGAACAGGCCACGAAATACGCATCCATACGCTAGTCTCCACCAGATTCCTTTGCAGGCTGAATAAATAGTAGAAATCGGCCAAAAAAAGGAAGTTACCGGCCATAGAAGGACAAGTTTGCCTGCACCGCAATTTCTAACACGGGCGACAAGCGCCATTTTTGGAACACGGGTGAGTCTATTCTGTGTGTAGGGGAAACATTTCTTTGAAATACTTCAAATCCATGTCGAATGGTGAGATATGGCATTGTACAGTAATAATATGATACACTTATACTGTAATACTAAGATGTTGCACTTCAAGTCGTAGTATATGTTGAAAGCTAAAGGTTACATACATGGGCGTGATGCTCCGAAGAGGGCTTTGCCCAGTATCAATTGGACTGGATTGGATGTCGATACTTCAATTTGAAGCTTCTTGAATGTACCATATTACGTGCACTCACAAATGCGCCCGGGCCAGCTTTTCTTAAAAGCTTTCTTGTCTCACGTCTTATGTGTAACAGTTATATGTGGTATGTTCACCAAACGTGACCAAGTGTACATGTTCTGAATAAATCGACATTTTTGTACATGTGCTTCCGTAATGACCTCCGAAGATTATATTTTCGCCAAGACGTTATATAACCTCCTTAGTTTTCTCCATGTTTAGTTATTTTGTTGGTGAGCATGTTTTACCATCAACTTGAGGATATCTCCTTTGAACTTTACTCCGTTGCTGTGGCGACCGTTTCATTTTCCTTCCTCACGGGGTTTATGGTCCTAGAGAATCACTTCAACAACATCAGCCCAGGACTGTCTGCTAATTACTGTACCGTGCTGAAATATGGCATCCTGCATTTCCAAGTACATGCACTGTTAACTTTTGTGTTCAGTCAGAAGCACGTGTGTGTATTATCCTCATGATCTGCGAAGTAAAAAGGCTTTGTGTGTGCGTGTGCGCATGTCTGCACTCATAAGGACAACCTAGGCGGGGATGTCGTGAGGCAACAAATAGTCGTACATAGCGGATACGTCCTCAGGTGGAAGAAAAAAATCAGTAAAGAAAGGAAAGACAATGATATACGCTTGTTTAATAACAAGGCTATGTCACGAGAGGGCAATATCTATGTTATCTCTGCTCAGTAAAGCAAGATGCAGTCCCTTTGCTCTGTAGTCCTATTATCAATATGGTCACCCTACCATCAGATTTCTGTGATCATGTGAGATAAAAACACACGCAATATTTACCGTGGAGTTGCCGATCTGTTTCTAATATACACACGCTCCACTCAACATGATAGACCAATCTGTGGTCTGTCTACCTGTACCGCTGACATGGCATTCTCCTAAACACACCACAATCAACCGGGTTAAGAGATATGGCAGTTTATTCGGA